>CM042562.1:2899683-3104683 GCA_023630585.1 Cranoglanis bouderius
AAAACGTTGCAGCTCAGAAAAGTCTCAGACAGAAATGAAGTTATGTTGAGCACCATAACCTCAGTAAGAAATGGTTTACAATTGTTTATAGTGGACATGTTGAAAGGGAGGATCTACCAACTAGTAAAATACCACAAACCAAATAACAGTTTGATTTGAGTGTTATAATGTGTCATTATAAGTTTAGTTCCCTTTTATAGAAAACAAAACGTCATGATGACTTGGTATTGGTTAAATAATGGCCAAGAGTTTGATGTGCTTCCTTTTTCAATTTCAGCTGGCAATAATGTGACTGATGAACAGCTGGAATCAATGCTTGAGAGTGGACAGACAGATGTGTTCACACAAAATGTGAGTTATATTAGCATTTTTCTATTTAAGTCAGCTGAAAATTGTAGTATTGATTTGATTTTGACCTTCAGTTTCTTCCACATTAAAGTTGTTGTAATGACTAAATGTGTTGATTTATTGCTTAATGTGCATGAACTGTGATTGAACCGTAAAGGGTAACTGGTGAGGGCTTCAGGAATATCAATTAAGTGATCAATTCTTTCCAGTTCTATCATATTACATGTTTTATATCACATGTTTCTATCCAAGCGCTCTTTCTTGCTTTCTGAGGAGTCAAAGTGGATTTGGTAAGATAATTTGTGTAATGAAAGACACTTCTGCTTTCGAAGCCTCTCATATTATAAGATTGAATTCATTCGTTATAGTAGATGCAGTTGTTCTCATCGTATGCAACCATGACATTTGTGAAAGTAGATTTTGTTGTTTTTCTGTTATCATGTATTGCATGTCAAAAAAGCATGATCCATTATGTCTAGCATCCTCCCCCTGCAAAATAGACATGATAATCGATCATGTTGTAGTTGAGGAATTGGCCATATGTCATTGTGCTTACACTGATGTTCTGACTTTTTATACAGATCTTAACAGATGCCCAAGCCACCCGGCAGGCACTAAATGAGATTGAGTCACGGCATGATGAGATTCTTAAACTGGAGAGAAGCATCAGAGACCTTCATGACATGTTTCAGTATCTCGCCATAGAAGTGGAGGCACAGGTGAGTTTGAGAGAGAGCAAAATGAGGAAAAAAATATAGCTTAAGGCAGTTGGCAGGCCCAAGCACTAAGGGTGAAATAATGCCTATGATTTGATGAGCCAGTATTGGCATGTGGATGTGATTATGTCCTGTCATTGAACACACACGTGAACCTTGATGTACAGTAGAACTATGCCACATGTCCTGTTTGAGCGTCAACACATGCTAATTGATCGCTTTGCCATGGTAACATAGTTAAATATTTTGTAAATTCCTTCATGCTAACCAAATTTGGTTTGAACCTGACGAACCTTGTAGATGGAGTATTTTAAAAGTTTGATACCTTTTTAAAATGCACAAACTCCAACTTATTGTTGTGCTGACATAATGGATGTAATTGTGAAAATTGTCTGTGATATATTCCTGTCGAATTTGGTGCATGTAACTGAAACCAGATATCCACAGTGGAAAAAAAAATTGACCTAGTGCGCTGAGCCCCCTGGGCCTTATTAATAGTATGTGACTATTCCTATATCATTTAACACACATAATGTTTGTGCTTCTTTGCATGATGTACAGTGAAATTATGCCACACTTCTTGTTTGACCCTCATCACATTTATTTGTCATGTCGCAATGGCATTTTGAAATATCAACATTTTATTGTCAGGGATTTCATCACATCATGATAACTAAATTTGTCTGATAAACCCTCTGGGGGAAGTATTAAAAGACTGGTTTATAAGCCTAACTCCCAGTTGTTGCTAGTTGGTGGTGCTATGATGGTACATCACTTCTAGCATGTCATTATTTCCCATCCAACATATATGTGAGGTTTGAATCACATCACATCATCTATAGCGGAACTAGGCCACACTTCCTGTTTGCACTGTGTGATCTGTCATCGCCTTACCATGCCAACAACATTTGAGATATTAAAAATTCCTTTGCAACATTTAACATTATGAACATCTTGACCTCATGCTGACCAAATTTGATTTGAATCTGATGAATCTATTAGGAAGAGTATTTAAAGGTTTGGTACTTCTCAAAATACACAAAGTCCAAAATGGCTGACTTTCTGTTGCAGCGTTAATGGATGTGATTGTAAAATCTGTCTATCTTAAAGAGACCTATATGCCTTCCAATTTTGGTGCGTGCTGGTGAAACTGGATGTTCATATAAATAAGAAACATGTCAAAGGGGACTCTGTTGAGCCCCCAGTTCAGTGAGTGATTGGTGTATTGATATTCTGTTAATGAAATGTTTTCTTTCAGGGGGAAATGGTTAATCGTATAGAGAACAACATAATTAACTCTTCTAACTATGTAGAGAAGGCTGTTGAAGACACACAGGCAGCTGTTGTCTCTCAAAAGAAGGCCAGAAAGGTTGGTAATATAAACCAACATGCCTAAGTGCATTTAAAATGATCTGAAATTCTGAAATCATTGTGGTGATTTGATTCTGTTTTTGTTCTTTCTTCAGAAAAAAATATGGATTGCAGGGTGCATTGCAATTTTACTTTTGATAATAGCCATTGTCCTGGCTGTTAGTTTCAGCTGAGCTGAGTCCAGTACTATTAAAGCAGGTTTGTACACTTCACCAGAAGTATATCATATATACAAATATATACAGTGGCTCACATATCTCCTAATTCCAACTTTATTGATATCTCAGCTTGATTGGCTTATATGGAAAAATGACTTCATCTGCTGCATTTCATGTAGCATTTTTGTTTTTAGCATTACAAATCATATTTATAGATTAACTTTTTTTTTTTTTTTTTTTGGACCCACACATTTCTCTCTTTGCAATGTTCTGAAATGTGACCCTTTCTGTAACCAGTATCTACAGTGGCTCAAAAAAATCCTTAAAATTCTTGATTTCTACAGTTATTTTTTTTTATTTTTTATTTTTTTACGGTTTGAACAGACATTGGAGAATCCTTAACTTTTCCATTTAAGGTGGACTGAATGACATTTCATAGTTTTAAAATTTTGCAACTACACTATATATACAAATGTATGTGGACCCATATGTGGGCCTTCCCAAAACTTTTGCAACAAAGTTGGAGACCCACAATTGTGTACAATTTCTTCGTATACTGTAGCATTCAGATTTCCCTTCACTGGAATTAAGAGGCCCAAACCTGTTCCAGCATGACAGTGCCCCTGTGCACAGAGTAAGGTCCATAAAGACATGGATTGCCAAAGTGGATCTAGAAGAACTCGAGGGGCCCAAGCCGTGACCTCAACCCCACTGAACACTTTTTGGATGAATTGAAATGCTGAGTGCTCGCCTGACATCAATGCCCATTCTCACTAATGCTCTTGTGGCTGAATGAGCCAGCAGCCATATACCAAGATCTAGTGGAAAGCCTTCCTGGAAGAGTAAATGATGCTATAGCAGCAAAGGGGGACCAACTCCATATTAATGCCCATGGGTTTGGAATGGGATGTTCAGTGAGCACATATGTGTGTGATAGTCAGGTGTCCACATACTTTTGGCCATATAGTGTGCATACAGGTGACATTAAAGGGAAAAACCATTTAAAGTGTCTTTAGAGCTACCACAAGCCAGAGGGATGAAAGACCTCTGTTCCAAAACATATTTCCTCAAACATATTCCTGTAGATGATGTTCGTGGAGAGCACTGTTTAACACATCTGTCCAAAACTCCAGTTTTTCATATATTTGTCAGACTTGAACGGTTCTGTTTTGAAAAGTCTGATGTGTTACTTGTACAGTGAAATATTATTGTTGTTGTTGTTGTTAATAATTTGTTTTATTTCCCCTTCTTCCCCCAGTGTTCTCTTTCTGCTGGTCTCCTCTGCTTTGCATTTTAAAGAAATTATGTGTTGATGACACAAACCTGTTTTTCAGTAACATCGGCATATAGCCACAGTCTCTTCAGCTCTTCCAAGTTAATGATTAATGGCCTTTTGACCTAGAGATAAACATTTCATTTTCGAAACTGTGCTACAACAGTCATTCTGAAATAACACTGACCTAGAAATAACTGCTCTCAGGAAGCCCCAAATGATAAAAAAAGATTTTTAATATATAATCATACAGAAGAACCTCAAAATCACTGTAAAATATTTGAGCTTTGTTTTTATCTTTCTGTTGAAAATATTAATTCTTTAGTATTGTGTTCATTTTTTTATGCCATTTCAGAAGAAGACATTTCTCAAGCTCATGTTACATCTGTATATAAACAAACTAATCTTTCATGTCTTTGCCTTTTCGTTTCGTAAAATACATGTTCACTTCACCTAATCGCAGCTCTTCATGTAGTTCTGTAATATGAGCTGAACCCTGCAAAGAAAGCTAGGCAGTAGAAATTGTTCATTAATTAAGTAACACACTAAAAACGTGCTGCGAGTTATTTATTTAGGCCTTGTCTCAAATAGACCATGTAGATCTGCTTTTGAAGTATTTGATATGTACAGTCAGTAACTTTCTGGTGTGCCTTTGCCTTGGTGCTTTAGCCTGATTAACTTCTATCTGTATGAATTTAGTGGCAGGTAATAGACAGAGTCCTGCAATGTTTTGGTGCATGATGTGGTGTCATTTTGTACTGAACTACCTGTAATTTTAATACAGAACTGTTGTTTTAAAATAAAATGTATCTTATACTAAACTGTTCTCTGACTAATTCTAGTGGTGTTTAACGAAAATAAAAAGGAAAAGTGACCGCGTGTATGTAATAGAACTTCGTTTCCCACAATGCATGGCTTCCTCTCGATAAACACAAACACACACACACACACACCGATCAGTCAGGAAGTCCAGGGCTGCGTCGCCTCACGGATCAGGTAACAGGGTTTATTTGTGAAGTTTACTTTTCTGATTCAGTCAACAAATGAGTAAAACAAATTATTCACTACTAATCGTAGTATGATTTTTAAAAATTTTGTATGACGGTTGTTTGAACTGTTTGATTACAGGCCAAAGTCGTGTTTATATACTCTAAAGGTTTAACCAAAATCCTACCAGGCTTATTTAAAATGGTCTATTTTAAGACGATGAGTAATTAGTGAAGTCTTTATTACCGCTTATTTGCAAACTAAGAAATTTGATTTCTTACGACGTTCTGTGTCGTGCTAAGTGAAAGTGAAAGTTTGTTCAGGCCGTATGCTCTCGTTTTTAAGCTTAACTGACCTTTACTAAAATCAGCTTATATACATACTAAACATATGTAATGTATGCCTCGTGACAGGTTGGTCAGTTGTGTCTTTTTACCCCCCCAAGCTGAAAATGAGCGAGACCGCACAGGAGGACGGGCTGCAAGTGGACGTGGAGTCCTCCATATATTCTCAGGTGGTGTTTATTGATGTGCCTCGCTCCTATCCACTCCACGGTGATGTGATCTGCTGTTACAGGGTGACAGGAGGCCTGATACCCAGCAATAAGGACTGGATAGGCATATACAAGGTGGAGTTTTTTGTTTGTTTGTTTTGTAGTTTCTTCATGCTTTCTTGAAAGATTTGTTTATCTTCTCTATAAATCTAGCAGCCCAAACTTTCATTACTTTCAGGAAGCGGTGCAAAAAGTACAGAAAAATCATACTTAAGTGAATGTGTAGATAATGTGTTAAGAGCTTACTTAATTAAAAGTGGAAACATCCAGCAAAAAAAAAACAAAAACAAAAAAAAACAGACAACTTGAGTATTAAAAAGTAAAGTTTTAACTGAAATTCAGTAGTCATAGTTTTTACATGAAAACTACATTTACTACTTATTTAAAACTGTTAGAAGTCAAGCGAGTGTGCTGTTTTAGCTGTAAACATTATTCATTCTCTGTTGGTTTGCTGGTCATATGCATAACTGACACATTGTCCTTTCCTACTGAAATAAACGGGACTAGTGTATCGTGTAAATAACCAATATTTAGCATTAGCTAGAGTTTTCTTAGGGACTGGAATTAATGCTAGTGTAACATGGCATTGGCAAAGAAAATAGGTTTAGTTATATATTCAATTAAAGGATATCTCATTTTATACAAGTCTTTGCTTACTCCAGCAAAGTTCCACACATCTTGTGGTTTATCTGTGTTCAGACAAACATGGATAGTTATAGCATTGTGTAGCATGAGAAGGACACGGCAGATGACAAACTGGCTTGATGCACTTGATTGGATGCTATAAACCGAAACGTAAATAACATGTGGGGAGTCCATTTACTGGATGTATAATACACAGTCACTGTCTAAATAAGAAAAGTAGAGACCTTCGAGATTTATAACAAGTATTTTGAAGGTCTAAATAAAAATGTAAGGGGAAGTAGACAGCATGGGTTTTTTTCTTGGAAATATAGATATGCAAGAGTACTATTCAAGTACTCTTTCAAGAGTAAGTATTCAGTTTCAATAAAACTCATGTAAAGTAAAAAATACCCTAAAATAATAAAATAATGAGGTACAGTTTCTCAATTATTTTCCACCCCTGTTTTTAGGATTGCAATGTTGGTAGACAACATACTGGCTAATATCAATATTCTCTACACTATCTGTGTCTAGGTTGGCTGGGATTCAGTACAGAAATATTCTTGTTATGAATGGGTGAAGCCTTGTTTGGACTATGAAGGACTTGATCCCCTTAAACAGCAAATTGTCTTTAAGGGTAAGTGGGCAGAAGTTTAATGTTGAGATTTATCTGTGATAAGCATAACACATGCTCAGGGATCTAAACTCAGGCTTTGTGATGTATTGAGTATCTCAACAACAGCCCAGTAACCTGCCGTCAACTATGCGCTTGGCATTTAGTGTTTTAGAGCCAGTGGCAGGATGGGGCACAATGAAATAGTTACATAATTACATAAGCATTTGAAATCTTTAAGTCTGGTGAGTCATTCTTAGAGCACTCACAACAGAGGTGATTTTGTGTTCATTATTGTCTTTTGCTTTAGAATACTACCTTCCTAAGGATGATGGTGAGTTTTATCAGTTCTGCTATCTGGACAGCAGTGGTCAGGTGCGAGGAGCGAGCACACCATTCTGCTTCCAAGACCCAGCAGAAACAAGTGTAGACTGCAGCCTTTTAGTGATCTCAACACAGGTACATATGTTACACCTACCTTCTCTTCTGACAGCACCTTGTCCTGTGTACTGTATTTTTTTTTAAATGTACGTACATGTAGATATCTAATTCATCATCTAATTCCTACATTTCTCTATTGTTGCCGAATTTAGCATTGTACATTATGCCGGTCCTACTGCATTCCTTTTTCAAACGACATGCACATTCTTATTAAGGTGTGAAAACGAACCACTTGGCGATCATTAAGAGTAGTGTGTGATTGTGGGTACAGGAGCAAGTGGAGCAGATGGAGAAGGAAAAAGACGCCATACTGACTGAAATGGAACAATTAAAAGAAGAGAAATCAACTTTAAAAAATGAGCTGAATGAAAGACTGCAAGAGATCCTCCGTCTCAGGGTTGGTTCTACACTCTCTATTTGTACCAATGTATGTTGTAAATTGAACCCAAAGCTAAAAGTTTTATATCGTCTAGACGTACATTGATAAGCTGAAGTCCAATAGTACAAGTGAAACATTGCCACCAAAAGAACAGCCTGAAAGTCCGGCACAGGTTACCCCAGAGCAGCCTTTTCTCTCTGACACTGTGGCAGAAACCAAACCCGAACAAGAGGTGCCAGCAAACACTTACAGTCATGGCAAATATTGATTTTAAATTAAGACATCTTTCAAGAGCATATCATCTTCTTCTGCAGTCACTGACCCCTGTTCATGAGAAGTATGAGAAAGCATTGCTGAAGATTAGCTTGCTGAAGCAGGAGAAAACCCTGCTCGAACAACAAGTCAAGGAGAAGGATGCAGAGCTTTCAGAGTGAGTCTTTACCATGGCATCACACCCCATACAGAACAATTTAAAGACAATAAACAGTTGTTTTTTTTAAAGCTCTCTTGGAAAGTAATTTTTGCTCCATATCCATGCAGGCTGAGGCCCAGGGCCAAAAAGGCAGAGCAGGACTATAACAGATTACAAGATCAGTTCCAACTTCAGCAGGTGTGAACAAATTAAGTTTACTCAACAGAAGTTTTGGTACAGAAGACACACCAAAATAACACTATTTCCTGTATGTTTTTTCCTCTCCTGCTTTAGGTTGATATGCAAAATATTCAGAAAGAGAACGAAAGATCGTATGCTGAAAACAAGGGAAAGAATTGGGAACTGGAGAAACTGCAGGAAGAGAACAAGGTCTTACATGCAAGTTTGTCCAAGCAAGGGCCCCCTGAGGGGGACAAAAGTGACGCAAAGGTATAGAAAATTAATGTTTTAAAAATGATCTAATGGATGTATTGATTAATTATGCCTGTATTTGTTAACAATCTCAGCTTATAAGCAACCTGTGAAATTCTCTTCCATGTAGATGCAGATTCAGACCCTGACCAATGAGCTTACAGAAGTCCGAGGGGCACTGCGCAAAGAGATCCAGAACAGCAACGAGGCTATCAAACGTGCAGATAAAGCCGAGCTAGAGTTGAAAGACCTTAAGATGCAGCTTGAGAAAAGGACTGTGACTGAGGAAAGTCAGATAGAGGTGTTTATTAATATTGCTTTAATATCAGTGTCTCTTTTTTTCAATCAAATGTTTTTTTTTTTTAAATGCATTAGGTGTTACAGTGTACTCAGGAAGCTCAGGTATGTTTTGGACACACACCTTTCCCTAATCTCTGGAACATGTATTGTCATTTCAGATGGAGTTTGCTGAAGCTCGTAGGAGACTCAGCGAACAGGCAAACATTGCAGAGGTGGCACGATTAGAAAAAGAAAAGCTGTCTGAGGAGAACAAGGTGATTTCTTGTTGGCTTGCATCAAAATAACCACCAGTGCTCTCTGTAGTTGTGTGGACGGTGTGAGTCTGTAAGGTTTTGTAAAGGTTGACAGGTTTTGTTTTTATCTGTGTTTGCCAGAAACTCAAAGATGACATAGAAAGGTTACAGATGATGATATATGAGCTCTCCTCAGGAGCAAATGTGAGCAACACTCAGCAGCAACAAAACCCTCTCAGTCCAGTTCCTGCATCTCCAGTCAGCCCCCAGCAGCAACCACAGTCAGACTCGTATTACTATGAGGACATCAGTGAATCTTTTGGTGGGTTAATAGAATAAAATTTGAATACAGACATGCTGACAAAATATATTTGGCCTCAATTAGTTGACATTTTAGGAACAAATGTATACTTTTTCTTAAAAAATGCATTTTCTTATTTTTTAGGAAGTCCCACTAATGTAGGAAGCAAGGTAGTGTATATATTTACCAAAGTACATACATTGTACATTCTTTCAGATTATTTCTTAGCAAACCATTAAATTTGCATAGAAATAATCATTAAAAGTATTTGTCCTAACTCTGCTTTATAAATAGGCAAAGGTATGCCGTCATTGCCAAGAGAGCTTCCCTGATATCACTGAAGATGAACTGGTGACACATGAGCAGTCTCACAAGGTGTGCCCTTTCTGCACACTCATCTGTGATGACTGTGGACAGCAGGAGTTTGAAGACCACGTCTACAGCCATGAGGAATAGACATATCACCTATATTCTCTTGTATCTGCATGAATAACCCAGACATTGCACCATACATGATTTAATATTTCTAACTACTTGAAATCTTTACTGTAATATTTATCTTTTGTCTTTCAAAGCTGTACAAGGTATAATAAAATGTATAGTATACTTCTAGAAAAGGCTTCCTCCAAGGCTCTTGGATAGTTTGGTGGTAATAGTTGGCACACAGACCTTGAGACCTTACTCGAGTCGGCACCTCATTTAAAAATAAACTGAATAAATGCATTAGCGCTGGTTTGTGCCTTAAAAACCGACTTGTATTATGAGAGATTTCTAGCGATGATATTTCAGTATAACTCTGTGCTCAAGGTGTCATAGCATTTAACTCAATGATTTTTGCTGTACAAAAATAGGCTGTTTGATCTACATATTTAACAGTGATTTTATATATATATATACATATATGCACACACACACAGGTGCATCTCAATATATTAGAATGTCGTGGAAAAGTTCATTTATTTCAGTAATTCAACTCAAATTGTGAAACTCGTGTATTAAATAAATTCAATGCACACAGACTGAAGTAGTTTAAGTCTTTGGTTCTTTTAATTGTGATGATTTTGACTCACATTTATCAAAAACCCACCAATTCACTATCTCAACAAATTAGAATATGGTGACATGCCAATCAGCTAATCAACTCAAAACACCTGCAAAGGTTTCCTGAGCCTTCAAAATGGTCTCTCAGTTTGGTTCACTAGGTAAGCCACAAACATTCATTGCCAAAGAAGCTGGCTGTTCACAGAGTGCTGTATCCAAGCATGTTAACAGAAAGTTGAGTGGAAGGAAAAAGTGTGGAAGAAAAAGATGCACAACCAACCGAGAGAACCGCAGCCTTATGAGGATTGTCAAGCAAAATCGATTCAAGAATTTGAGTGAACTTCACAAGGAATGGACTGAGGCTGGGGTCAAGGCATCAAGAGCCACCACACACAGACATGTCAAGGAATTTGGCTACAGTTGTCGTATTCCTCTTGTTAAGCCACTCCTGAACCACAGACAACGTCAGAGACGTCTTACCTGGGCTAAGGAGAAGAAGAACTGGGGGGTATTCCAGAAAGCAGGGTTAACTTACCGTCAGCTAAACCCTGAACTCTCGGGTGATTAACCCAAACCTTGCTTACTCAGGATATGTCGGTTCCAGAACACCTGAGAAGAGTTAGTTTAATCAACCTCCAGCTGGTAACTCAGAGTTAACGCGCGCGCACGGTGAGTGTATAAAGACATTGTCGGTGGATCGCCGAAAAAGCGAGCCGTATACTTTAGAGAAGCAAAATTAGAGGTTTTAATGCATGCTTATGAGGAATATATGCCAATTATAACAACAACAACAACAACAAAAGTAACACTGCTGCACGGCAAAGGACAGAGAGCTGGCTTGGCAAAAAATAACGGATCGAGTAAATGCGTGAGTTTATAAGTTCATAAATATATGGAAAGTTTACATTCATTATGATGCAAAATTGAACTCTGATCCTATTAGACCCGTGCCGTAATATTTAATAGATAAAACTTTACTTTTTGTCTTCCATCGATTATTTTTTTATATATATATTTTTAAAAACATTGTAGCCTAAACATTGGCTTCATATTTTATCAGGTGTAATTCTTCTGGACCCAGAATAAACTTCCTAAACTGTAACCTAACTAATTGGCCAAACCTTCTATAATAACTTTTCTCTTTGTTCTATATAGCCAACAGGAAGAAGAAGAAGGCTGTGAAAGAGGTGGGGGATCACCTTCACCCACTCCGGCTGAGGGGCACTGTCCCTTAATCAAGGGCGACTCGTGGTCAGTGGGATTCCAGGGGGCAGTTCATCAGCGTCAGCTACCTCCTATCATACAGGTGGCCTGGTAGCCTGGTAAAATGTAGGTGTAGCATATTAGTACTAGTAATTAGTAGTTTTTTTTTTTTTTTTCTTTTTTTTTTTTCTTTTAGGTTTCCACTGCTTTAAGTGACTCATCCTTAAACACTCAAGATAACCATAAACACTGCCACCTTGAAAAGGGTATTTTGAAATAACTCTTTATTGGTTTCACTTGTGTATTATGCATGCTTATTTTACTTTACTGCATATGGTGTGTACTGTAATCTTAATTGTGGTGCCCCTACTAGATGTTCCTTATGGCTTTGTGTAGTAGTTATATTTGTTTCAGAATTTACACTGAGCATCTCACTGGTTTCATTTTCTTACAGTTGCTGATGGACACATTGTATTAATTGACCCTCCTGACCCACCTAAGTGATTGTCTTCTGGTATTGTTTGTTTACTAGACCAAACCATTAATCATTAGTAATGTGCACTGTAGGATGAAGATGAAGAGACCACATCTGCTGTGACAGAGGTACAAAATGAAGATGCTGTGAGGCCCACAGAGGTCTAACACAATACATTCCCTTTTTTAAAGATAAGATGTGATATTAAAACTTTGTCATTGTCCCCTTAAAGATTATGGCTGGGGATTCCTGTACAGTGGAGGGTCCATCTGTCTCCTCAGAATCTTAGCAGTGTAAGAAATTGTTTGCAGTTGTCCTGATTAAAAATAATTGGTCTATTACAGACATTTATCAATTATATTGAATTATCATTGTCTTCCTAGCTGCCTGCAAAGGAACTGTATAAGGTAAATTAGAAAAAGTGACATGGAGATGGACCTTCTACAACTTCAAATGGAGGAAAAAAAAAAGCTGCACATAAAATTTTTAAAAAAAAAGCCAGGTTTGAAACTGAATTGCTGGCGCACTGGTTAAAGGTGAGCAAAGTACTGTATTTGCCTGCTGATGATTATTGTTGAATGGTAAAGCAATAAATTCAAATGTCTTTTTCAATTACATGAAATAAACAATGAACCACACTTGACTGTTCACTTTTGTGTATTAGTAATTTAAGTGATTTTGGCAGATCACATCTCAACACACCTACACACAGTTGCCTTTCCCACATGCTCCCCATCACACACGTTATACAGAAATTCCCTGTGGCAAAAAAAAAACACGAAGGGTAATGCATAAAATGTGTTCGGTGTTGAGCGCTGATCTACGATGTGTCCCAATGCCAGTAAGGTTGCAAAAAGTTTGTTAAATAAATTAACGAGTCACGTGAAAGACAGTAACGCTCCCACATATATTCGTCCAGATATGAAAAAACACATACGTGGTCTAATCGTTTAATCTGTGCTTCCTCGTCCACAGGACATTCTTCAAAAGGACACACCATGCTCCATCAGCTCTCTGAAACAAACTAACCAAGGAACATAACCTGCTCCGGAGCAGCTGGTGTTGGTCCATTGTGTTTTTTGAAAACCAAAGTCACTGCACCCATTTACCAAGAACTTTTGGAGCACTTCATGCTTCCTTCAGCTGACCAGCATTTTGAAGATGCTGATTTCATTTTCCAGCAGGATTTGGCACCTGCCCACACTGCCAAAAGCACCAAAAGTTGGTTAAATGACCATGGTGTTGGTGTGCTTGACTGGCCAGCAAACTCACCAGACCTGAACCCCATAGAGAATCTATGGGGTATTGTCAAGAGGAAAATGAGAAACAAGAGACCAAAAAATGCAGATGAGCTGAAGGCCACTGTCAAAGAAACCTGGGCTTCCATACCACCTCAGCAGTGCCACAAACTGATCACCTCCATGCCACGCCGAATTGAGGCAGTAATTAAAGCAAAAGGAGCCCCTACCAAGTATTGAGTGCATGTACAGTAAATGAACATACTTTCCAGAAGGCCAACAATTCACTAAAAATGTTTTTTTTTATTGGTCTTATGAAGTATTCTAATTTGTTGAGATAGTGAATTGGTGGGTTTTTGTTAAATGTGAGCCAAAATCATCACAATTAAAAGAACCAAAGACTTAAACTACTTCAGTCTGTGTGCATTAAATTTATTTAATACACGAGTTTCACAATTTGAGTTGATTTACTGAAATAAATGAACTTTTCCACGACATTCTAATTTATTGAGATGTGCCTGTATATTATGTGTATAATATATATATATATATATATATATATATATATATATATATATATATATATATATATATATATATATATATATATACACACATTATTTATGTGTGTGTGTGTGTGTGTGTGTGTGTATATATATATATATATATATATATATATAAAACAAACTGAAGTTCGTGGCTGATCACAATATGTAGATTACTTTATGTAGAATACTTTAATAACTCAAAAACTAAACCATCACAAACTATATTTTGGTACAAATCTATACAAAAACATGGCAAGTTTTATTCAGTTTCTTTTTGTAGGAATCCAGATTTACAGAGTTTGGGCCACAAAAATACACATTTAATGTTCACACAACACAAAATGAAATTAAACAGGGTTCATGCCCAGAACAATATTGTTTCAGGGGGGCCTAGTATTCCTACACCCCTGGCTTAAAATATTATCTGATAGGGAAACACTGTTGTAGGGTTCTAAACCGGGTTCTAAACCTGCAGCAGTGGAACATCTGTACTCAAATCATGATTTTAGAAATCTTTTTAGAAGTCTTTTTCAAACATCACACACCTGTGACAAATGAAAATACTGAATTTGTTTAGAAATAGACAGAGAAAATGTTTCTAGAAAACCATTTACAAAAAGCAAATCTACTCGTGATATAATTAACCATAAACTTTGTAAAAAATGTTTAAAAAATCCCAGCTGCTGAATTTGGACCAGGCTGGAGATCCGGATTTAAAAATGCTACTCAAGCAATAGTGCAGAAAATAGTAGTATGTCACTCATTGCATTTAAATAAGGTTCTCTTGCAGTTTTTCCTTTAGTTATTTAAGCTTACAGTTTAAAAAAAAAAAAATCTTACTCTTTTATGAGTTAAATGATGTGTCTTAGAGGACAGACACTTAGCGGAAATAGTGTGATAGTTATCCTACAGCTAAGACATGAGTGCATTTGTCTGGAGATATGTAAACAAGTTAAAAGTTGTATAGTATATAAAGAGATATGCTTGAGGCCTGGGATAAACAAAACATACTGTAATATTGTTACAGAAAATAAATGCTTTTATTAGGATAACTATTGTTTCACTTGCATTTCACATGTATGTGTGAAAGAAGCATCCAACATGATTTCATTTCTTCAAATTCCAATATCCAACTTAGTTAAAAGCTTTACTTCCACCAAATTCTCAGCGTATAGCGAAACATTGTTCTCATCATGGTGTCATCTGATTCGCTTCCTCAGGCGTGACATCACGAGAAGAAAGTTCAGAGAAGAGGGCAGGCAGCCAGTATTGTGGTTCTCCTGCAGCCTGGATATCCAACCATGCCAGCCCTTCTTTCAGCAGGTGGTCCTGAAAACAATAGGAACATACTGAACGTATGATATGCGTTTTCAAAGTCTTGTCTCACTTAAACATTAGGTCTGCTTCTGGAATACCTACAAGTACATGGCAAGCACGTTCTTTCTCCCACTTCAGGCTGTCCTTGATCTCGCTTACTGTTACATAACCCTTTTTCTGCAAAAGAAGTATAGTATTTTTTTGTATAAATCAGCAAAGCTGAGTATGAATGATTAGCCATTGTCTTTGTTTTCAACACCGATTACCTCAGCCAGCTGAAGAACAACAGTGTGATCCATATTGAGCTCAGCTGGAACTGACTGGACTAAATAAGAGCCTCCAACAGGAATCATCCCAAAGCCGTTTCCCATTGCCTTAAGCTTTTTGATGGCTCGTACTAAATCATCTCTGGTGATAAAAATGAGTTGTCACAGTTGAAATTTGAACAGCAATTAAAAACAAAATTGTCAAAATACTTTTATATACGTTCTCTACAGTACTATCTCAGTTTAAGCCACATGCCAAGCTACCCGCAGTAAGTAAATAGTGTACTTTAATAAATGACCAGCAGTTTGTTTGCACACTTGGTACTGGCTATAAACTCTGGTGGCTGACTCCAATCTTCGATTCCAAAGTTGGAGCCTAGCAAAGTCTGTCAATTTCCTTGCTCTAACACCAACTAATTAACTGGCGAGTTAAATCCATGGACTACAGAAGTGAATCCACCAATCTGTTACTGATGGGCATGTTATAGTATAGGGAAAGCAAATCAAATTTACTCACTGACTCACGTCTTGAGCAAACTTCCCTCTTCCCTTTAATACACGCTGATGAAGTTCATCCAGTGTAATCAGTCCTATTAAAAGACAATTTAATGTTACCTAACAGGTGTATTCTTTGTTCATTTCTCAGTATAAGAACAAGAAACATATTGGATTTTGGAATTGCTTCCAAAACAACACAAATCTAATATGTTCTTAAAGATAACAGGTACTTAAAAATCCAGGTTGAACTCACCGCCATTTCTGTGCTTTAGAGCTAGACAGACTTCAATTATCTGTACTCCAAGCTCATAATAGAAGTCTCCAACTCCGAGCATCTCAGACCAAAATCCTTTACCAGCTGTTTTGTATGACAAAAATAAGGACAGAAGAAAAAAAAGGAAAGATTCAGCATGTCGAATAGATGGATGTACTTTACCTCTTGTTTGTATAACAGCACTGAGAAGATCATTTGCGTTACTTACATGCCAGTGGATCCACTCCTATTGTGGCACACATTTCTTGAAACTGCACCCTGAACTGTGAATTCTTTCTAATCTCTTGCTTGTGTTTGCTGGCAAACTCTTCCAAATGTGTTTTGAAAGTTTCTAACTGCTTAGACATCTACAGAGGAGGGAGAATGTCAAAATATATAGCGGGGTCCAATATACAGCCTACTGACACACAGTATTTATTAGATTGTTTTTGACTGTTTACACACACACACACACACACACACACACAAATTAGGCATCAAAGTCCTTACCTGTGCAATCTGATCTTCAGCCAAGACTGTACCTCTCTCTTTGTACTTGGCCTACAATAAATACCAAATGATCTAATTTCATCATGTGGACACAACGATGACATAAATAGCTTAAATCTGTCCTATAGCTTACAATAGCTTACCTCTGCAAGTTTCTTCTTAGCGATAGCCCCTGCTCCAACTCCTCTTCTGTGCATGTTGCTGGATTATTGTGGAACTATTTTACAGCTCGATTGGTTGATTTCGGTTTAGCTGCCAAATATCTGAATAAACAGCCTCCGAGCCTGCAGGTGTGTTTTTCTCTTAGCCAGCTAATTGGAATTAGCAGCAAGGCTGCGTACAGCATACAAAAAGGGAAAACATCTACTTTCCCCCAAATCTAGCATAACCTTATCAGCTTCACATGACAGAAAAACATTCTTCCTCTATGTTATTATATTTTAATATTCCGTTTATTACTCTTTAAAGAAGTATACGATTGAGGAAGAAGAAATGACTCTTCTTCTTCTTCTTCTTCTACTATTAATGACGGCTACCAAACAACCACCATCTTCATACCGCCACCTACTGGCCTGCTGCGCAGTCACGTCATGATTCTCCTATCTGAGAAGTTCCTCTTTTTTTGTAAGTATATTTTATTTAAGCGGTTGAATTCTTCCGTCTGATTGGTCAGAATGTGTGCATTGTTTATGTACAGCACGGCTCGGACAGTAGTTCCGGCTGTAACTTGAATTAATTGATATTAATACGCTCATTCTAACGCGCGTAATGCTAATGGTTTCTATAGTAACAGCTCATTCACAGGGACTTGTACTGCGGACGCGCCATACTATAATAATAATAATAATAATAATAATAACGGATTTAAAAACGTGTTGTTTAACAAAGTAAAACATATTATCGTTGATGCGGTGACGTTTTTGTTAGGACGCATTTATTTAACATTTATGGGAGGAGTCTCGGTTGCGCTTTCCGTTTTGCGTTTTAGTTCTGTTTTCTTGGTAAAAGGTTTCTGTGAACAAATATACGGCCAAATATGGACAAACATTTTGTTTGTTTTGCTCCGTCAACGAAAGTAGTTCCCAAAGAAGCCACATCTGGATAGAGCGCTGCGCGATGTTTATGTGGGTTTTCATCTAGAGAGCTGATTATTAACATATCAACAATATTAACATGTTCAAAGTACAAAGTGTGCACTAATTATGTGTCAGGATACAATTTAAGACAAAATGTGTTTTGATTTCAAAATATGCTTTTATTAGAATTGTGGAAATCATACTTTAAATCGTGAGTCAATTAGAAATCATGACAAAGGCATGACAAGGAGTTTATTCACTTGAATTAGAACTGGCTTCATTCTGCTCTCCACTGGTCTGTCAGCAACATGTCTTACTGAACACTAAGACACTTCTGTCCTGTTAGACAGAACAGCCAAGGTTTATTTTCACGTATTTCATTTAAATATTTGGTCAATCTCACCAAAATATTGATGATAATATTTTTGTACTTACTTTGCTGTCAGGTAGAAACTTAATCGGATCCATCAACTTTGCTGTGGAGCCACAGATCAAATTTCTTCTTTAGAAGATCTTCGCAGAAATGAAGTTCTGAATCTTCAGGCATCACACTTGGCCTTCAGAAAAGGCAGTAAATAATGCCATAATTTTATATTTCACTCACTTCCAGAGTGATGCTATGACAAAACTAGAGCGTGATAAATATCCTCATACGTACTCGCTCCTTTTCTCTCTTTGATTTAGCAGATAGTTTACAAAGTTCTTCTGCACCAAGGAGTCCATTATTTTACCGATATCACTTGCAAGAGTGGATTCAGCATAGCGGCGCACCAGGATCTGGTCAT
This sequence comes from Cranoglanis bouderius, assembly GCA_023630585.1. NCBI lineage: Eukaryota > Metazoa > Chordata > Actinopteri > Siluriformes > Cranoglanididae > Cranoglanis > Cranoglanis bouderius. The sequence goes on from CM042562.1 coordinate 2,918,035, forward strand.
CATCTGCTGAACTATTTGTGGCACGTAGTAATAATACAATTTCTGGATTTCTTTGTTGAGTAATCATTTGCAAAGTACAAAGTGATAGTCTATCAGAAAACTTTAATCTTGGGGGGGGAAAAAAAAGAATGTCTTACCTGTCATCAAATGATCGTGCACTGACTGCAAGCATACCACCCAAGCCCAGGAAAATCAGTGCAAACAGTTCTATCTTCATCTTCATCTAACACAGACTGACATTCAGATCATTTACATATATATAGACTAATAACATTTTTAATTCACGCTTATTCTTTCAAAATCTAATGGTGTATATTTTTGCTGAAGGAAGATATGTTAAGGCCTACCTTACGCAGCTCTGGTGCTGTAGCAGTGATGGAATAAAAGAGTTGGCTGCTTTACAATGAACTGCAGTAGCCTTTTATACATCCCAAATGCTATACCCTCTGGAAAAATAACTTAGTTCCACATCATTAAAGCAATTAATTACGTGAGAAGTATGAAAGTGTAAATACTGATAAGCTTGTTTCTCACGTCTTTACCCCGTTTGCTGATCATACGCATAAAAAGCTGAACTGTAAATGTTGTAGAAAATGATCATTTAGTCCAACATTTCCGAAGGTAAAATGGTCATTAAACTGCTCATGCGACGTAAAGCCCATAATGCATTTATTGCACAATAGAACTTACCTGGTTAATGACTGAAGTTAAAATACATTTTTCCCCCAGTTACATAAGCAAACAGACAATCATTTAACAAGCTGGATTATGAACAGATTTCGCACAGCATTTGTAAGAGTATTTATGCAAGAAATCTGATATTAAATAATAATTGATATTGTTAGGTCAAGAATTGGACTAAGAACTCCATTGAGAATATTTTGTGAGACCCGGTTGTTTTATATTATAGGCAATAATTAAGGAATATGAAAAAAAAAAAAAAAAGAACCACAAAGGCATAAATGAAGACAAATATATAAAACAAGTCATTCAGTTATGACAATAGAAATGCTGCTGTATAAAAGGATGACAGGCTGGTCTGTCTGCACATAGCCGTAAGCCGTAAAACAAATGCCCTTACTGATGGAAGGTTTAATTCATGTTGTGCTTAGGAAAAGGATGTTTAATGCTGGTTTATAAATCGGTTCTGTTTGTTACAACAGCTTCTTTTAATGCTGTGCAACACTTCAGATCCAGCACGTCACATACATACAGATACAGATACATAAAACAGTTACAGCTGCCCTGTGTGATGTGCTTGGTGTTCCTGGACACAGTGTAGATCTTTTTATTCTCCTCCATTTTCACGTCACACCATTTTCTTGTCACCTTGACACCCACTTAATTCACCTTTTCTGTAACCTCGATCTAGAATTTGATAGAGCTTACAGTTATTCTGGGAGAATAACTCCCACTTCTTTCTGCTTTTTCATTCATCTTCTAGTAATCATTGTGTGTTTCCAGCCCTCTGTGTGCTTGACCTTTTATGGAGTTTTGTGGGTGTGACTAAATGCAAATGAGCTGTGTTGAGAATGTGCTTGGTCATTTTAGGGGAGATCAACATGCATGTGAGTAAGAAAGAAAATCAGCACTTCCAAAACTAACTTTTTTTTTTTTTTTTAACTAACAAAATGTATAAATTAGGCCCCTTGTGTGGAAATATTAGATATTTATATTTAAACCATTACATTTTGGTCATCATTTGAAAGCTATGCTCTGAGTATTGGTCTCAGCCTATTCTGAAAACTCTGGTCTCAGCCATCTGAGTGATAATTTACATTAACTGTCACACTGTACTGTAATGCCCAGTTATAGAGATAATCAGGTGACGGGCTATACTGGGGGTTGTAACATGAAAAGCCTAATCAAAAACACCTTGTGCAATTGCACAACACACACACACACACACACACACACAAATATCTAATGTGTTGTGTAGTCAGATGATATTATAAAAGGTGACTGAATGTCTGTGAAGCCTTGTAATCCTGGCTCCACGGTTTGATAGCTCGAGCAAAGTGGGCTACAGAAAAGCCACGACAGTTTTGGCTGTCAACAGCAATTTCTACCAATTTGTAGGTTGCTTTGTGTGTAAGTAATATTAAGCTGCTAGCTGTACCCACACTATCCAGTAAGCAGTTCTCTTGCATTTCATTTTCCTTTCCTAGCAAAGCAAAAATATGGACTTAATGTTCCCTCCAAGAGCATCTCCCCAGAATCCTCCAAAAGAGCCTTAGCACCACCAAAAACTGTCAACATACAGGTGCATCTCAATAAATTAGAATGTCGTGGAAAAGTCCGTTTATTTCAGTAATTCAACTCAAATTGTGAAACTCGTGTATTAAATAAATTCAATGCACACAGACTGAAGTAGTTTAAGTCTTTGGTTCTTTTAATTGTGATGATTTTGACTCACATTTAACAAAAACCCACCAATTCACTATCTCAACAAATTAGAATATGGTGACATGCCAATCAGCTAATCAACTCAAAACACCTGCAAAGGTTTCCTGAGCCTTCAAAATGGTCTCTCAGTTTGGTTCACTAGGTAAGCCACAAACATTCATTGCCAAAGAAGCTGGCTGTTCACAGAGTGCTGTATCCAAGCATGTTAACAGAAAGTTGAGTGGAAGGAAAAATTGTGGAAGAAAAAGATGCACAACCAACCGAGAGAACCGCAGCCTTATGAGGATTGTCAAGCAAAATCGATTCAAGAATTTGAATGAACTTCACAAGGAATGGACTGAGGCTGGGGTCAAGGCATCAAGAGCCACCACACACAGACGTGCCAAGGAATTTGGCTACAGTTGTCGTATTCCTCTTGTTAAGCCACTCCTGAACCACAGACAATGTCAGAGGCGTCTTACCTGGGCTAACGAGAAGAAGAACTGGACTGTTGACCAGTGGTCCAATATCCTCTTTTCACATGGGAGCAACTTTTGTATTTCATTTGGAAACCAAGGTCCTAGAGTCTGGAGGAAGGGTGGAGAAGCTCATAGCCCAAGTTGCTTGAAGTCCAGTGTTCAGTTTCCACAGTCTGTGATGATTTGGGGTGCAATGTCATCTGCTGGTGTTGGTCCATTGTGTTTTTTGAAAACCAAAGTCACTGTACCCGTTTACCAAGAAATTTTGGAGCACTTCATGCTTCCTTCTGCTGACCAGCTTTTTGAAGATGCTGATTTCATTTTCCAGCAGGATTTGGCACCTGCCCACACTGCCAAAAGCACCAAAAGTTGGTTAAATGACCATGGTGTTGGTGTGCTTGACTGCCCAGCAAACTCACCAGACCTGAACCCCATAGAGAATCTATGGGGTATTGTCAAGAGGAAAATGAGAAACAAGAGACCAAAAAATGCAGATGAGCTGAAGGCCACTGTCAAAGAAACCTGGGCTTCCATACCACCTCAGCAGTGCCACAAACTGATCACCTCCATGCCACGCCGAATTGAGGCAGCAATTAAAGCAAAAGGAGCCCCTACCAAGTATTGAGTACATGTACAGTAAATGAACATACTTTCCAGAAGGCCAACAATTCACTAAAAATGTTTTTTTTATTGGTCTTATGAAGTATTCTAATTTGTTGACATAGTGAATTGGTGGGTTTTTGTTAAATGTAATGTAATGTAATGAAATAAACGGACTTTTCCACGACATTCTAATTTATTGAGATGCACCTGTAGTCCAGCACTAATCATGGTTTAGGTTTCAGTCTCTGTAGAGCTTGTGTCTTTTGAGCTCTCGTAAAAGAAAACGGGGTTCATGTAGAATTTTAATTATATAGTCCAGTCAACACCCAGTATGTACATCCTTAGTGCTGTCCCTCGATGTGACACGTAAAACTTCATTAAACAGTATTTATCATTTCCCCCCGAATTGGCTAGCAGCCGGACCAGTAGCTTTTCACCAAACAAGCTGCTAAACTCCGCCTGCTAACTGTTGTAAACACGCCTCGGCTGTGCGCATGCGCAGTGTTCGGTTTTTAAATCGAACGTACGACCAACATGGTGCTTAGGATCACGCCAGAAAATGGGGGATAGTAGTAAAAGTAAAGTATGCTATCATTTTAAACATTATTTTTTTATCCGCCAACGAGGAACGCAAGTGGAATAAACCGTGACAGATCAACACCAACGTTAAATAGGAGCACTAAATTCAGTGGGTATTAACCGACAATATGTTGGAAGTGATTGTTATTGTTTTCCACTCTCTTCGGTTAGCTAGCTATTAGCCAGTTAGCAATTTAGCAGCACAGCAGCTAGTTGTCCAGTATTGCGGATCAAAATGGAGGCGAGTAGCAGTTAGTGGAGCGCCGAACTGCTTCTGAAGCAAAACATTTTGCGCGTCTCGGTTTATTGTCGGAAGAATGGTAGTCCTGTAGCGGTTGTTTGTGCATGATGGGAAGCTGCTAGCTGTTGAGCAACTAAGCTAATTAGCAAGCTTGCAGGGCTGTGTTCAACAGCATCATGACGGATTTGCAACGTTGTTTTCTGGGGGGGTTTAGGTGCGACGTTCATTATTTGTGTTTTACAGCGTGTCATTTCGCTAAGGTTACGGCTGACTGATTAGTAAGATAAAGACGTTTTAACTTGTTTAGCCATTGGAGCTATGGTTCATTCTGTAGCTTGTTTTCGTCATGAATATGCGGACTGAGTCCATCTCGAACGTGGGATTGCGCTCCGAATCGAAGAGTTTTTACTTGTCAAACGGACACACTATTGGTGTCCCGAGAAATTCCCACACCTTGCTGACAGAAACGCATGACTCTGTTGGTATCACTCTCAAGGACGCGGGGCAGCGTTTTGTTAAATCAAGAAACCTGGCCAAGGATCTCGGTGGGAAAGCTGCTCGGCCTTTATTGCCGGTGGGGCAAAACAAAGCTGGTGCTTCTGGGACCGGCTCTGAGAGCACAGACAAGCCAGCGTCTCAAACCAAACCAATGGGGGGTGAAGGAACCCCTATTAAAAGCAAAACTCCACTTGGACAAACCAGTGCTACTGATAATAAAGCAGATTTTGTTTCAATGAATTCCCACAATTCCAGAGATTCTGGTGGTGAGGACAGCACAAAGGGGTTTGAAACTATGGGGGCTCACAGCGTGGCATCTCACGAACACACAGAAGGCAAACGAAACAACATGAGGAAGACCTCCAGCCATCCCAGTTCACAAGCCAACTGTCTTCATCAACTACTTTTGCTTCAGCTGGACCTGATTGAGCAACAGCAGCAGCAGCTGCAGTCTAAGGACAAGGAGATAGATGAGTTAAAAGCAGACAGAGACACGGTATGTGGTGTTTTTCAATTAAGCTCATGTGTTATTGACAATACCCTGGCCTCTGAAAGTTAGAACATTTAATCTAAGAACCCAATTAACCAAGTAATAAGCTTATGGAGCGACCATTTCATTAGCATGACTTTTTCTTGGATGCGACTGTCTCACACAGCTGCTTGCACGGATCGAGAGGATGGAACGGCGTTTACAGTTGATGAGTAAGGAACCGCGTGATAAGCGTCTCTTTCAACCCTTAGAGAGATGGGTCCCAGACACTGATGACTTCTGGGATTCAGATGTAGGAGACAGCCCTCAGACCCCCACACCTAAAACACCCTTTAGTCGAAGCAGCAAAGCTCAAAAGAGGTAAAAGAGCAAAAACTAATCGGCTGTGCCTTGTGAGTGTCCTGTCATGTTTCATTTTCTACGTTGATGTATTATTTGCATTTATATTCTGTTTAGGAAATGTGGCTTCTTGGATTCCAAGATACAGAGGTCACAGGGCAAGGCTTCTAGGTTAACCCCCCAGAAGTCTGACACTGGTGCAGCCTCACCATGTCAGAGGGAGCTGCGAAACAAAGAGACCCCTGAGACAGCACCCGGGAGGTCATCAGGCCCGATAGAAACAACAGCAGACGCAGAAGAGAGCTGTGAAAACGAAGACTTTCCATACATGACGACAACAGAAATGTACCTGTGCTGCTGGCACCAACCTCCTGTCTCCCCCCTCTGTGAGGCATCCCCCAAGAAAGAGGACGATGTTGCCAGTAAGTGTTTCAGAGGCAGCAGTTTCTTTTACATATCCGTAACAAGTTGGTTGGTGTCATGGAATAGTATGTATGTTTCAACCTTTTGCACAGTTCCATCCTGGCGGGAAAACGGCATCGAGCCTTTGAGGGAAGAAGATGCTTTAGATATTCCAGAGGTGAGAGAATGACTTTTGTCCCCTCCCCCCCCCTCCCCCCCCATTGTGTTGCCATTACAATGCATACCACTCATGTTGGATCATAATTCCTAAACACACGTATCTAAAGGCAGTATCTGTTATTCGTCAATTAACTACAGAATCTTGAGGATGGGGTGTTTCTGAAACGCCACTCTAAGCTGGAGCTGGATGAGAAGAGAAGGAAAAGGTAAGGGTAGATCTACAGTATGTATGAATTAATGTATAGATTTATTTATTTATGTACTTATTCATAGGATCCTGAGTAGTCTCATTTGTCTTTTTAAATGCTCATTCTCTGCATTGACCGGACTATTTTTCTCACATCAGGTGGGACATTCAGAGGATACGGGAGCAGCGTATGCTTCAACGGCTGCAGCAGCGTATGGAAAAAAGAAAACTAAATATCCAGGAGAGTGAACCAGAGATTTCCTCATTTTACCCTGATGCTGATGATGGTATGTTCTGTGCTTTAGTTTGAAGCCTTCTAATATGCATGCTCAGATGTTTTCATTTGGTGTTTCATTACAACAAAATGTTCCCCCTACAGTGGACTCAGTTGTTATAACACCCTTTCTGCCAGTTGTGGCCTTTGGTCGTCCTTTACCCAAGCTGACTCCACAGTAAGTACCTCAAGTTCTATTAGGAGTTACAGAACTTTGTTCTTACAGTCTGGTCTTGTTAAGTGCTATTGTTGCCTTAATGTAGTATTTGGATGGATGATTTATTTTCCTCGTTTTTTTCCCTCTCACTCCCTTAGGGATTTCGAGCTGCCGTGGCTTGATGAAAGAAGTCGTTGCCGTATAGAAAATCAGAAAAAACAAACTCCTCATAGGACCTGTCGGAAATAAGGCAATCTCGCACAAGTTGAGTGCACAAGCTGAATGTTGAATGCTGCAGGATACTTGATCAACTTGATGGATTTGTGTGGGTTTACAGTTAAACTGCAACAAAATGCCATTTGACATTATGAGAAAATGGCTGCATTGCAGATCTATTTATGTTACTACTCTTTAGGACAAACCCATCATTAGAATGCCCTGTATTTTCTTTTTAAGACACATATTGTGTTTAGTCTTGATTGAGCACTGTATAAAATAGTTCTGGTCCTGGTCTATTTTTATATAAATGGTATTATGGGTTCATTGCTTCAAGCAATGCTTTCACCTTGTGGATATTGTGCATCTGATGCATATGTTGCATGTAATGCCTCAAATGGTCATAGTCCGCATACAACGGACGTTTGAATAACACAATGTACACCTTCTATATACATGCACAATGAAAGGATAATGGGGAGTGCAGATCAAAACACAGTGAGAATGAAAGCCTAATGTCCTCAAAATCTGAATTAAAATTTTAGAATGCATGATTGTCTGTTGACAAATTGTACTGAATTTCTATTCCATTAAAAACTTTAACCATCAAAAATGCTAAGTTAAATAACAAGTGTGTGCTTTTGTCTTGTAGTAAAAATATTTTCAGAGTAGTTCTTATTTGTGAGCTTATACTGAAGATCTCTAGATCTCTAAAGTTGTTCAGCACGCCTTGGACTAAAATGGCATCTATTAATGCTTTCTCATCAAGTAGCTGGTCAGTCAACTGACTGAACCTATCTGTAACTTGTAATTCGATGGACATGTGTGCCTCATACAGCAGGACTTCAACAAAATCTAAAACCATGTCTCGCCTTCTATAGTATCCTGATTGTTTTTAGATTGGCATGAATTTATTTCGCCATCACACTTTTTTTTTCCTACTTATAAACGTGTACGATTTTGTCAAGCCCCATTACTCTAGTAGGTTGTATATATGCGAAAATGTTATTTTTTTTTAACTTAACGTTTGAGTGTTGTGAGTTCAGTGTAGTTCACTGAAGCAAACTGTTTTGCAAAAAAAACAAAAAAAAAACAAACCATTAATTTTGTATTTGTCTTTCTTTCAGTATCTAAATTTAGAAAGTAGAGGTTTCTGTAATTCTGCTCATTTCATAAATGTACCCAGAAACATTTTTGGAACAATTCATTATTCCCTATGTTTCAATGTATAAATCTGCAGCCACTACTATGTGTACTATTACTACTACTACTGTGAAATCACTTAAAGTTTTAATTAGCAATCAACCAAGAGTTTTGTATTAGCAAGTACCACTTTCACTTCTTAGAAACGAGACTTTTTAGAATGTGTGACTTAACGATGCATAACGATGGCAGGACTTCCCTATCAGTGCATCATTAGCTGGGTGTATTTTAAAACACTGCGTGGCCATAACATTTTCAGCCTCTTTATAGTTATATTGCAGCATTATAGTGGAGTGTAACATTCAGTCATCAGTTTGCTTTCATTATATAATCTAAGTATTAGGTTTGATCAGTCTCTGATAAATGTGAAAAATATTTATTAAGAAAGAAAAAGAAGGCAAAACATCTCCATCTCATTTACCTGTAGATAAATACATTACTAAAGTACACCAATAATCATAGTTATTTGTCTAAGCACTTTTCCCCCCAATTAAATTTTTTATTCTTTTTTAAAGAAATTAAGAATGATCAGTTTAGATAGGTAAAACCCAATGGGCCCATTACATAATGTGTGAAAATGTAGAAAAAAGGATTTTCTGATCATGACCTCAAACCAAATCGAAGGTTAAACATTATGATTAATGTACAAACCGCCAGGCTTGCAAGAATTATACTTCTGTAATAAAACCACAATGATATTACTGTGATGTGGCATATATAAAATAACAGTTTTATTAATATTTATTTCACTAACTAAACAGCTGATTGTATAAATTTTTTGTTGTTGTTGTTGTTGTTAATGTACTACTTAGTGTTTATGCCTCAGCTAGTTCCAGCAAGGTGCTGAAAACTGTTTAAGGATCAAAATCTTTGTTTTGAGCACTTGTTTGGTAGAATAACATCATACAGCACATTTACAGTAGAAAAAAAAAAAAAAAGAATACAAGCATTCACATAAGAATGCCTAAAGCAAAGAGAAAAAAAACAACAACAGACACTGCATCCAAATACTGCAGCGTCCATCTGTCCTCTGATTTAATCTCTGAACACTATAGTAAGCGGTTAGAAAACTTTATGCACATTTCCACCCTGAAGCCTTAACCCAGTGTTGTGTCTCCCTCAGTCTCTCCTGAGGTTATTTAGTCTTTCCTCCAGGTCCGCATCTGCATCTGCCAAAGTTGGCTGTGGCTCGGCTTTCTTCCCGGCAGCAACTGAAAGACTCCCCCCAGTAGACGGCAGGTCTGTGTGAAAACATGCAGACGTTTAAAATTACTGATTACAACTGACATCTGGATATGTATATAATAATGATATACAGTTAGTGTGTAGTTTACATACTTGAGAGTTCGTCTGAAAGATTCAGACCCAACTCATCCAGCACTTGGGAAACAACAGCGTCGCTAAAAAGCAAAATAAAATAAGGGCAATATAGCAATTTTGTGCATGCAGATTCATACTTCAGTCAATTCTTATTTTATATATATATATATATATATATATATATATATATATATATATATATATGATCTTATATGATATATGAATATATGATCCTACCTTTCCTCTTCATCATCCTCATCTCCCATTGCATCATCAATTGCATCATTCATCATTTCTTCCTTCATGTCCATAATTTCACTCTGGCGCTCAAACTCCATCATGATTTTCTGAATTTGTGGCAACTTTAACTGTGTCAAAGACATTTCAGTGATTTTAGTCGATTCTGAAAATATTAGGCTTTATTCCACAATACTTTATTTTGCATACTAGGGCCTGTATCACAAAGCAGGTTTAATATAGCCTGGGCTCTTGATCAAGTATCCACTTAACAAAACCTAACAAATGCAACTGCAGTCGATTCTAGCGAAAAGAAATGTTCCGCCCCCCCCCCCATTAAAAAATGTTAATTCTGCCACCTGGGTGGTCAGGGATGATTGGGGTCTACCTCATAAGTGTACAAGGAAATAGTCTGACTGGTGGCTGGAAGGTGAGTGCAGTCAATAGCACCAACCACTCTTGGGGATCCTATTTTAAATCATACCACTAATCAGCAACTGTTCATTAAATTATTGATCATTACCTGAAAAATGTACAATGTGTACATGCTCTTTAAAAGTTCTTTTTATGTACAGAGGGCTACAACCGCCTTGTAACGTGCTTTGCTATGATCTGCTGAGATTCTTGGTGTCACAAATGGTATATGATGCATAGAAAAATCTTTTAGACTGAGAAAACAAGTGAGAGCAATAGCAGCAAGTGGAGTGGAATTAGCAACATCACACCTTAAAAGCTGGTAAAGACACGATACGAAATTCCTCATCTCTGATATAAATCAGAGAAAGCCAAGGGACCTTCATTGTCTCTAAATAAACTCTCTAAAGTGTGACATGACCTTTTTCGCTATTTATACTCCTAAACCCGTACATTTTCAAAGATTGATATCTCATAGCAGAAGTCCAGCCCACGTCAAACAATAAACATCATTTTTCTGACACCTGATTGGTCCAAGTGCCTTTCCCACAGCAGGTTAGCTGAGCAGCACATGTTATCGTGGTGATGTAATGCAGTAAAGTAAAACCATTGATGTAAGGCAGGAAATCCTGGGTAAGAGCGAACATTTCAAGCTAAGCTCAGACAGCTAGCTAACCAATAAATCCTGCTTCATGAGACAGGCCCGGGGTGACGGTGAGTTTGTTTCGATGAGAATGTGTTGAAATAACCGTAAACACGTGGACAATGTATAATTCAACATTACATTACGGTCATATCAGGTTCTAAACATAATACACATCATATCATACAATACTATACTATACTGGGTAACCTAACACACCATCTGCCATTTTGTGTTTTTAATTCAGTGGTATAAAAATCTTTATATGAGTTTGGCATGTAAAATGTATTAATTGAAATTTCAAGATTCTGCTTTACATATTGGACATAATAAATTATACAACATCTATGCATGTTTCACAGCCTCCTGCTGGTTTTCTCCATCCAAGTAGTTTCCAAATATGGAAGATACAAGTTTGGAAATATACCTCCACTCTTTATAAAAGAGAAATCATGAATTTGTTTACTTGAGATTTCTAACCTGTCTGTTCATTGTGGCCATGGCTTTGGTGACTCCCTTCATGGCCTGTGCCATGCTGTTATTTGACTTGAGGGTTTGGATTTTAAGACTGACTGCTTGGATATTGGCTCTCATCATGATGAACTTCTTTACGTATCTCCTGGTGCGAACCAAGTCCTTAGCCATGATCTTAACAGCATCCTGGAACAATCAAGATGGATGAATATATTGATATACAGTATATCGTGGTTAATTACGACAGTGTGTAAATGTGATTATATTAATATGTGACATTACCATCTGTCCCTGTTTTGCCATTTTCTTAATATCAGCTATGATTTTCTTTTCCTGCTGCTCCATCCTCTGGCGCTCTCTGTCTAGCTCTCTCATGGCTCTGTTCAGTGCTCTCTGGTTCTGTCTTAGCATCTCCTCCGGGGTCTTTCTCCGCCCAAACAAGAACTCCATCTAATAATAAAACGAATATGACACGTGTCTAGTTTATCGTTCGATACTAACAAGCAGTTCAATGGCATTTCCGAAATCAGATTTAAATGAAGACAAATATCAGTCAGTGGTGAGAGCATTCCAAAGGTATTCTGGGTAATCACATGAGAACCCAACCTAAAGAGTGACTCAGATTAGATCTTGTTCTGACGTCATTTTTTTTTAAAAAACAAAGCACACCTTCGTGCGCAGAAATTACAATACCGTGTATTGTAAGGGTATTATTATTATTATTATTATAGGGTTGTATTAATTGGATAAAAAAGCGCTTTTTTTTGTTATTTTTTTCTAAATCAGATTTATAGACCAGAAATCCATGACATGTCGCACTCGAAGGATGAGTGCAACTCTCATTTTACTGACTGTTTAGTTAAATAACAAAACGACCGTCTCACAGAATACAACATGGTTCAACATAATTAATGGAACAACTGCTATTTAGCGTGTATTTACCAAATCAGCGAACACTGAGCACGATAAATACTTTCTGAATGGACGTGGCGTTCATATTTTTAAACGTACTTTTTGTACAAACATTGGATCCTCATGTAAACGACTTAAATAAATATTAGAAACAGACGTCGAGTTTGACCAGTTTAGGTCAGATAGCTGGCAAATTAGGCTAGATAAAAATAGAACTAGCCAGCAAATTGCTAGCGAACTAGCTAACGGTAAATAGGACATGAACTAGATGTAGAACGGGGAGCACTTCGAAAAATATATTACTTTAGGGATTACCTTTATTGTTGTTGTTGTTGTTTTCGGTCGTAATGTCCAGCCGACTGACACTTAACCTGTCGAACCAGAGGCCGGTTTCTCTCACTGTCCCTAAACCGCAGTAATGGCTCGTTTGTTTTCCTTGTTTTACTTCCGCATGTGATCGGTTCCCATTACGTCATCGGATGTACGTAGAGTGATATAAAACTCCTTAGTGTTTCTTGTCAAATTGGCCCGTTTCCATAAACAAGCCCTGCTAGCATGGAATTTAATCCACAGGCACAATTTCTTACCACACAGTTATTTCATATGGAACAACAAAGGCATACTATTTAAAAACAAATCACTTCGCAAACGCAATTCCAAAGAGAGTCATGTCATTAATGGACTCCAGTTCAGTGGGAATCAACGTTGACGACTTTTGTGAAAATATTTATACTGATAAAGTTGATGTTTTAAAACATCAGTGTAGCAATAAGGTCATAAGAAATGCTCTTTGCTCTGTTTCATTTTCTGCAGCAAGATTTTTTTTTTGGTCTTCTTTTTTTTTTTGGTAACATATCTTGGGCAAAAGTGTGGAAAATACAAAAATAAATGTTGTATCAGTAACAAAACTGAAGAAGTGTCTTTATCCAGCGAAGCATGTTTTGGAAAGCTGAAAATTTCATATATCTGTCTGGCAGCATTAATGTTATACACAATGTGACGATGTTCATTACCTCTTGGTCTTGTGGCATTGAATAAATTGATTTAAAAAAAAAAAACTTATTGTTTTAGCAATGTTGTACACTCGCATAAACAAACAAATTAGTACAGTTTAGTTGCATGTTTGCACACAAAAACCGCTAATATAACAAAAGTAAAAACCTGTTGATAATGTGTGCGTATTCATTTCTACATTCATACAAAGCGGACAAGTCCAATGACACAATGAATGTTTTATATGCTTCAGGTTTATATTATAAAGAATATTTAGGAACTGAAAAATAATGTATATAGCAGTGGTGACTTTTGTGTTACACCATCATCTCTTCACCAATAGGCGGCAGTGCTGCTTTACCATTAGTTATACACGACTGTCCGTGAATCATAGAGGAAAAAAAAAAAATCGACTGAAGCACACAATGCAGTTTCACTGTAGCGTTATCCACCCAGGATTCACGTTATTACCAGCTTTTCAGCTACCATGAAAAATTATGTCTATGTTTATCTGATTTTGACGATCGGGATTTATTGCAACGTTTTATGAATTCCGAGAGATAATATTTATTTCATCTGCGCAAACAGGACGATAATTGAACTTTCCCGGACTGAGTAGATTAGACAGTGGGCCGCGGAAGGAGGAGGCTGGCCTGCGTTACGGGCGCTGACGCTGAAGCTGCATGTCCGTGTAAATCGAGCCCGAGGCTTCAGGGCCTACACCACTGTCGTCTAATGGAGACCGGACCAACTGAGCAGAAGCTCGTAGAGAACGATCATTCGCATCGGCACCTTTTGAGTGGTGGGTGATATCTGAATCGCATTATGTCACACTAATACTAATGTAAACAGAACGAGCGAGGTTTTGTTTATGTTTAATACACGCATACATGGTAAACAATCACGAAAACAAGCGATTTTCAACCAGTGGCTCAGACGAATTCACCTTTCTCTTTTGCTCGTCAAAGGAACGCTAGCGTAGTTAGCAAAGCTAATGTTAGTTTAGTATGGTTTGTATTTATAACCAGTCAAACAGGTTCACTGTGCTTCGATTTTTAGGATTTGGTTGACTGAGTTGAATTACGTGTTGTTTTAGGTAACCTGGTCAGCCTATGCCTGTCATCGGCGCTTAGGCAAGTGTGGGGTATAATTTTAGCTGATTAGCAAACAACTTAAGCTAGCGTAATGGGATAGCGTAGTTAGCAAATAGCTAAACTGTATTGACCTGCTATCCAGCTGTTTCAGTCATTTTGTCTGAAAGATGCACAACCGTTTAGACATTGTTGTGAATGTTTTTTTCCCCCCACATCGAACACCGCGTAGTACATCGGTGTTAGATTTTAATGGCGATGTTTACACAGGAAATTCTCAATAGGAACAAGTAGCAAGCTAGCAATATGTTAATTACCTTACCGTCATTTTTGTAGGTAGCAAGATTGCTAGACCAGTTAACAGGCTAGCTAACTAACTAACCACCGTCAGCGGTTGGATTACTAGCGGGTTTGTTTAGGGTGCTTGTTTATTCAGTCGTTGTTGTTCAATAACGCTTTTGTTCAGTTTTGATTTAAGAATTAACTTTCGTTTGCCCCTTTTCTGCTTGTGAAACCACAATTGCACCAAAATGTGATGTTCGTCTCGTCTATCCTGAACAGTAGTCTGTCAATTTCAAGGTAGCTAGGTAAATAACAAATATTTAATTATCTTGCTGATTTAATTATCTCGTACCGTATTTCTTAAGACTTTATAGCTACTGCCTAATACTGTTAGAAACTGTTAGAAACCCTGAATATTGAATGCTCAGATATGGCGATAGAAAAGTTAATAGGTTGGATTTGTTTATTAAATCGCACACTTTCATAACTGTTCATCGTTTTCCGAAAGCTGCCTGAACGTTTTCTAAAATGTATTTTTCTGTGTATCCATATATTGTTATTTCTCTGTAAATGTGTGTATAGGTTAATAATAAAATTTTGTATTTTCCCCTAGATGAAACTCACAATGTCTTGACACAAAGACAGTAACGTGGAAGGAAATAGCCCGAAGTATACGACAGTCTGTTTTTATGGAAAACACATTCTCAATCAGCCCTCATCAGACAGCGGTGTGCTGATGGCATGCATTCTTCAATGGCCACAAAGCTGTAAGCAGACATATTAACTCCACCTACGTTGGTCCAGGAGGTGTTGGTTTCCCCTCAGTAAGCGTAAGGTCCCTCTGTGGACCAAGGTTTTAGTGCCTTTTGTACGGACTGTGTAGGGTTCACTTTGACATGGATGGGCCGAGTCGAAGTGGAGGGTTGAGACAGAGCCGTCGCTCGCGTTCTCAGCGTGATAGAGAGCGACGCAGGAGGAGAGCGGACCTTGGGGCCTCGTCACCTTCCTCGGGCTCAGAGCAAGAACGCTGCAGAGACTCCCTCCTCGGTGCTAGTGGTGGAGAATGTCGGCCCGTTTTTCCTGGTGCCAGGCACCGGCCTCCACGTCGGAGGAAGCGGGAATCTGTGTCTTGTGAGGAAGACATCATCGATGGATTTGCCATAGCCAGCTTTATAAGTCTGGAGGCTTTGGAGGTATGTGTGATTGTAGTCAGTTTCCAAATTGCGATTGTTTGGTACACGTTGTAGGAAAGTGGGATGTAGTCATTTGATCTGTTTAGTCTGCTTATGCTGTTTGTAAATCTTTGGGTGATTTTATTTGCTTTGCTGTAAGCCGTGAGTTTTGGGCAATTTGTGCGACAGAGATTTTTGTAGTTAATTATTTTACATAATACGTGGGTGGGGGGCATTTTAGTAATGGTATAACTTATTTATTTCCTGCATGTGCATTATAAAAGATGGATTGTTCTCTGAAGCCACCAGAGCGAGCTGGTATGTTGATGGGGAGAGGGAGCAAAAGGAAGCGAGGCCTGGATGAGAACGGAGGGCCACTCACAGAGCCAGAGGAAGGAGCTCCAGCTACTTACACCACCAGTAGCTGGGAGAAGCGTAGAAATGAGAAGAAAAAGAGAGAGGCCAAGGTGAGGGACAGAGTTTAGTCATAAGTCTAATTAGTTATAATATCAAATTATTGTCAGATATCAGTACTTTAGTTGATGTTCAGGTTCAGCATGTAATTTGGTCTTGTTCCGTGTTTGCTTTTCTATTGGCCATCACTGCCAAACTATTATTAACTATGATTCATCAGATAATATATGTTTTGTTTAAGTGATGTTAAATACCAAAAAAATCTGACTCCTTGAATGCCAATGTTTTTTTTATTTTTTTTTATTGCCTTTTGTTGCTGCTTCTTCAAAAAACATTTCGTCTGCAACCAGCATTTGTGAATTGTGTTACAGGTGTCAGGAAACCTCATGGAGACAGGATACATTGTAAGAATGACTCTTTTTATAGGCTTTGTAAATATTTTTGTACTTTAATTAGGAATTCACATTGTGTGATACGTTTTACACATGATCATACGTAAACAGAACATGTCATTATTGTCTTTATCACTTTGTTCTCAGTGTGATGCAGAGAGCGAGTCGGGGGATAAGGTGAGTAATTTCTTTTGTATTGATAACTTGGGGGCATTAACTAAATTTTAATGAATATCACTTAACGTTGTTTTTTTTGTTTGTTGTTTTGCCTCAGGCTTCTGACAATGAAATGGAGCCTACATTCACCGTCAGCACTAGAGAAGGTATATATCTTGTCTTGCACGTTTTTTGTGGGTTTTTTTATAAACCAGATGTATGTATTTAAGTTATAGATGGGACAAGTATATCTATCTTGAACTCTAGTTCATTGTATTATTACATTAGATGGTAAAACAGCTTGTATACTATGTGAATTTATCATCAAAAATTGCCTTTATGTGAAAGCCAGTCATTTCTCAATGTACATCATTTCTAGTGCATATGCAAACAAATGCAAAATTGCATGAGACTATGTAAATAGTCCAGTCTTGGAAGTGGATGTGTTCCTCCAGCAAAAAAAAAAAAAAATCAGCCTTTTAGTTTACCAGCAATCCACCTTATTATTTACATATCGCTTTCTGAAATCTTCTAGAAATCTAATGGTTTTTAACCATTATAATTTGCAATCACTACATAAAACCTGGAATGCAGCACTTTTTAGGAAGGGCAGTGGTGTGTGATATTGTTTTTGTTATTTAAATAGCATTGCTATATAATAGTTTTGTTTGGACTATATAGATGCCCTAACTTGCATAGAAACTTTGTCTTCAAAATTTTATTACTGCCATGAGACTGTATCTATTTCTTGGTAGAGACGAGCTTATGATAAAGCATTTTGTGTCTTTCCTGCAGTGTCCTCGAACCCAGTAAATATGGCCTCTACTGTGAGCAATGGCTGCACTCTGTTGCCTTCAAACAGTGGGCCACCTCGTCTGTCCGTGACTCCCCGAGTCTCTGGCCTGGAGCGTAGTCAGGAGAGGAGTCTGGAGCTGCCATACCCTGAAGCCACCTCTACCTCATCCTCACTTCTGTTGCCCCGTTCTCCTGCCTCTGTCTCCACCTCACTGGCCGAGCAAAATGGAAATGCTGCACCACACCACCGCCATGATTGCAGCCCCTCACAACATAAATCGAAATCGTTCTTCCCTGGCCGCTTACAAGGTGTCTATGGCATGGGTACCAACAACAGGTCAGTGAAATTCAGTGCCAAGCTTAAATGCTTACTGTAATAAAAATAAAATGATTAAAACTAGGAGTAGAATTAACTAATCAAGTACCACTTTTACCTACTTGACTAGTAAGACAAACTGTATTTGCCAGTGTGATTAGAGTACTTCCTTAGAGAAGTACTTGAAATGTCGCTGAATCAATCATTCTCCCCTAACGTTGGTATACTGTGTGTGTGTATGTATGTTTGTTTGTTTGTTTTTATTTATCTATAAATTCAGGAACAGTACCTCAGTTAAGCCTCCATCTTCATCCACCTCTTCCTCATCAATTCGACCGCTCACTCCCTCTAGTGTGTCCACTAGTGTGTCTGCAGGCCGAGGCCCATCTGGGCCATCTGGTGTGCTGCGGCCTTCATCACGCCCAAGCCCTGGTGCTCTCTTCACCCCTCCACCCGGTCTTCCTCCACCTCCTCCTCTTCTGCAGGTGTCCCCTCGCTCTTCAGCAGGTACATTTCACTCCACGTTTGTGCACATAACTACAAAGGCTAAATCGTTTCGGTACAGTTACTCAGATACTCTTCATAGGTGAATTACGTAAAGTAGTTTTGCCTCTCGTGTAGATAATTAAATTGTTTGTTCTCTGATGCATACAGATCCGGAGCTGCTCCGTCAGGAGCTGAACTCGCACTTCCTGGCCTCTCAAGGCGCAGAGCGGGAAGGCAGAGCCTCTGGGAGCAGTGCTGGAGTGAGTGCTAGCTCAGCATCAGGCAGCGCCTCCGTTTCCTCCTCCAGCTCTGGGAGCTCCAGCAGGACAGGACAGGCCCAGACCTCTATCCAACCGATGGCCTACCAATTCCATCAGCACAACCATCAACACCAGCACACCCACACCCACCAACACTTTCTGCACCCACCTGCTACAGCTCCTCCAATGGTGAGGAGGCCACAAGTGCCCGTGACTCATTTCAGAATAGCTCTTGTTGAGATAAAAATTTTTTGCAGTCTTGTTGCGAGTAACATTAATATATCATTAATGAATGATTTTATTTCTTTTCTAGTTTGAGAAATTCACAGGCAAGATAGACAGTCTCTTTCGACACCCAGTAAGTTTTATGCTTTTGAAATGAACATGACACCATTATCAATTAAAAGCTGCAACATATGATAACTGAATAATTAAAAGAGACGTTGGACTCGTATTTTTTCCTGTATGGATATGGCAGAGTAATACATGTGAGGTGACACTGCTCTGAAATTGTATTATTTTGCTACAAGTTTTTTCCTCAGTACCCACCACCTGTGCCTGGAATCCAGCCTGTACTTCCCCCCACCGGACCATTTAGTTCCTTGCAAGGAGCCTTTCAACCCAAGGTAAGGAATTTACCACTGCCTTATTTTAACAATAACTTTAATTTGCTTTAAATAAGCTTTAAAAAAAAAAAAAAAAAAGTTAAATATCACAATAAACCAAAAAAATAGATGTAAACTTCCACCATTAATGTATTATGGTTTAAAATACATTTTTACACAATAACTGGGTTAAAAACTATATCCTTTTTTTTACGTAGTTTATGAAACATTAAAGCTAATGCATGCCATTAGACGTTTTGGTACTTGTAATGGTTTACAACGGTGTCTTGTGATAGCTTGTTGCCCTCCAGGGAACTGCTCCAGATATGCCTGCTCGCCTGGGAGTTGTGCCTCCCCACCTCCAACCTAAAGACCCCAGGGTATGGAGCTTGCAATAACGCACTAGCGTAATGCATTTATAATGTTATCATGGTGTCTGTCTATCTGATTTGTAGTAAATTGACATACCATTTAATGTTGGATGAGATAATTCTTATTTTATTTCCACAGATAACAGACCCATTTGCACCATCATTGAAAGTCAGTAACGTAAGTATGACTTCTCTGTCCGTCAATTTTTATTTTTTTTTTAAATGTAGTCTATTTTTGATAAATAGCATTCACGCCTTCTTACAACACTGCAGAAGCCTGGAAAATGGTGTGCTATGCATGTGCGTGTGGCTTGGATGATTTTGAGGCATCAGGAGAAAGTTAAGGTTTGTTCATTTATTTTGCCCATTCTCTTTGTGTTTGTCTCCTTAGTGGAATATGTCTCAAAAGCATATTGGTATCCTGATATTACTGTTCTGAATAGTTGCTGGAAAATTGCTTTATATTGATTCCTCATGCGCTGAACTCTTCTAGTTGATGCACACCGATCCGCAAAAGCTGGAATTACGTAATGACTCACTACCCCGTCTCCCTGGTCCTGGTGGTATTGGAGGAATAGGCAGTCTTGGAGCACTTGGAGGTCCTCTGCCTCCAACCCATGATCTCACTAGACCCGGCAGTCTCTTTGCAGCTGCTAGTATGTGTATTTGTTTTGTATACCTATGTTTCCCAGCAGAGACTCTTTATTCACTCACACAAGAGGATTTATCCTATTCTTCATTTGAGGCTATTATTACAACTTGTAATAACTAAGATACAGACAGTTGGCTTGGCGTTACACAATACATTAAACTATGCTGTCTCACATACACAAGCAACTTAGTTGCTATTTTATCAGATGGTTTGGAGAGGATCTAGATGGAGGCAGATGATTCGCTGTGGCGACCCCTGAAGGGAACAGCCGAAAGGAAAAGAAGTTTGGAGAGGATCTAACATCCGAGTATTAAACAATGAATGAAATGAAAACACTCAGTGGTACTCCATTAAAGGGTGTTAAATAAATATTTTTATTTGAGTTGACCCCTGTGTCTTCTCAGGTGGAGTCAATCCGTCCTCCACTTCCTTCATCCCTCCACCAACGCCCCACTCCTCTTTCCTCACCCCAGCAACACATCTGGGTAAGAGATTGGATGAGTGAGCCGAGTATGAGCTTAACTGTAGCCTAGTCTAGTTTTCTAAAATATTATAATACAGGAAAGGTAATCAAGCTCTTAAAATTGTTGAGTGGCTTCAAACATAAAACTGGGCATAAAATAAATGTACCCTCCAAGGCAAGCAGCTAAAATTGGCCCATTTTATGTGTAGTTCTCTGTTAGCAATAAGTGTGTGACTGAGACCGGCATAATCAATCCTGATGTAGGCTGTTGTGCGTTACAGATCCATATGGCCGCTCACCCCCCTTTCCACCGTTGGGAGCACTGGGTGCTGGTGCCTTTGGGGGACTGGGTAGCCCCTCACTGGGTAGGTCAAAACATTGACTAGCTTAAGGAAGCATATCTTGTGTAAAGGCACTTTTGTATTGACCCACTTTCTACGTGGTCTTTTCGGTTTAGGTGCTAGTTCGGTTTTTGGCCATAAGGCAGAATCCTCTGCAAGTGCAGTAGGAGGATTGGGGAACCCACATGATCCATGGAATCGCCTACATGTTGCCCCTCCTTTCCCCTCAGCGCCCTCTTGGGCCAAAGGACTAGAAAAAAGGGATGACCGAGATAGAGGGAAAGACATGGGAGGAAGAGAATTGACTCAAATAAAAGATGAAAAAGACCGGTATGCCACAAGTCGGTGTATTACATAAGTATCTTTTGTCTATATGCCTAAGTAACTATAGCAATTTAATATTGGACAGATTTTTGTATATAATTATTTAAATGCTTACTGTGTTTCATATCACCTCTTAGGGACAGTCTACTTTATGGTCGTCAACCTGTGCGAATGTCCCCTGGTGCACTCAAGCACCGCAGCAACACTCCCAGCTCTCACATGAATGGGTTGGGGCCCAACCATGGACAAAACAGGGAGCGGGAGCAGGAAAGGGAAAGGGAACGAGACCGAGAGTCAGACAAAAGACAGCATTCATCCTCCAGGGTACCAGCATCAACCTCCTCAGCACCAGACAGACCTCGTTCGTCCACATCTTCTATTCTTGCAACCCCTCCTCCAAATGCCCCATCAGCATCCTCCCCTCTGGAAATGTTTGGTAGACAGGCACATGCTCTCAGCTCAGAACCCTCCCATCCATCCCAAAGAGAGAGCAGTGGTCCAGCCTCTTCCTCGTCCTCAGTCAGTTCACTTCCAGTCAAGAAGCCTGACCGGACGACGACTCCAGTTTCTAAGCCTCCCACTAATCTCCCTCCTGGGCTGCTTCTTCCCCCGGTGAAAGTCAAGGAGGAGAGAAAGGAGGAGCCTGAGCCAGTGCCCATCTCCCTACCGCATCCAGCTGTACCCCCTCACAGCTTTGAGCGGCCTAACAGTCGCCACACACACCATCCTTCAACTCCTTCTTCAACCCTTTCATTGACTCCCACATCTGGCGTGCCTCTTCCTCCTCCTACCCACCATCATCTTCCACTTCTGGATCGCTCCCGGTTAGCTATTGAGGCTTATCTTGGTGGAGGTGGTGGATCAGCTGGACTAGTTGTAGGAGGTCCGGCAGATCGATTTGCAGCCCATCCGCATACACCACCTCAAGGCCATTCACAGGCTCCTCACAGCTTCCCCTGGGATCCCTGGAGGGAAATTGCTGCTCAGCAGCAGCAACAGCAGCGTAGGGAGATGTTAGCCCAACGGTCAGATCCCCATCTTGCACTGCGCACTGATCCGCACTTGTCCCGCCTATTTCAGCATCAGCAAGCCCGATACTTTGAGGCAGAGAGAGCAGCTGCTGTAGTGGCAGCAGTGGCAGTGGCCCCCCATCATCCCCCCTCCACTTCTTCAGCTTCGTCCTCTGCGACCCGGCCGGAGTTTGGGTTGATGTCTCATCATTTTGATCGCCCTCCTCAGGTTGGTGGCCCTGGAGGTGGGTTGCTGGATGAGGAACAGCGCGCCCAGATATTGCGTGAGGACTTTGAAAGGGTGCGTTATTTTGGGTTGCATCCACACCTTTCTACACCTCACCTGCCCAACCCATCTCATGCAGCCCACCTAGAGCAGCTGCATGCAGGCTTGTTGTCTCACCCTCAGCTCCATCCTCCAGGAGCCTCCACACCTTCACATCACCAAAGCCTCTTTTCCCGCTTGGGCCCAATGCATCCACATTCTCATGTTCCTAATGGAATTCTCACCAAGACGCCCGGTCTAGTTGCACCCTTGTCAGTTGGGGCACCACCTCCACTTATTCCATCTGCGACGAGGGCCTCCACTCCACCTCGCAGCTCCAGACTTGGTGGGGCTGGAGATTTGGCCCTGTTCAGCTCACATAAGGATGGAGAGTCCAGATAGTACTAAGCAAGGCTGGAGCAAGGCACTTACTGATGTTGAACTGCGAACCTAGAAGTAGAAGTTTAAGCAGGACACCCCAAGCCTGCTGAAGCTACAGTGATCATATGAGTGTTCAAATTACCTGAGTGGAGGGCAGAGACACTTCAGAGGGCTGCTCAGTATATTTATCCACTGTGGTTATATTGGTGCAATTTAAGGTACTCTCCCCCCCCCTCCCCCTCCCCCCTCTTCCCCCTCTTCCAGTGCTTTTCATTTATATTTAGGATTTTCTTAAAGAGGCCTGTGGATGTTCAGAGACTAAAGGCTATGTTCTGTAATATGAAATATATACATACAAGCCCTGCAGGGTTGTCTCCAGGCTGATTGCACCCGAGGTGTATTTAGAGATAAAGTTTGCATTGTACTGCATTGCGTGACATGTATTTCCCATTTCTGAACTCATGGCTGTAAAAAAAAAAAAAAAAAAAAAAAAAAAAGCCAGCTATGGAGATTGAGATCTGCATATGAAGAAGTGGGAAATGGAGTCTAAGACGGCTTAATTAGTGCTTTTCTGTTTGTCTAGTGTGTGCTCCGTCTATAACTAGATTGAAGAACCCGCACTGTTGGAAAATGAACTTGAAGAAACACATTGTCCGCTTTCTGCTCTCAATGCATCTACAGCAAGACCGTGATCCGAGGCACAACTTCTATGAACGTTACAATGAACGTCTGCAGAATTATTTTATTTTAATCTTTAAAAAATATTATTAACTGTACATCTTGTTTGATATTTTAAAATTTAAATGGAAAACAAACGTTCCCATTTTCCTACACTCTGACTCTACACGAGCTGGAACAGAATACAGTAGAATAGTGATATTCCTTTTGTAATTATTATTGTTAACATTAATTACCTTATATAATAAACATATTCACTGTTTGTTATAATGTCATTGTTTCAGGTCTCAGCAGTGGCACTCCCTTGTTAAAACAAGACAGTATAAAAAAAAAAAAAAAAAAAGGCACAGTAAAACTGCTTCAAGAAACTAGGGACAGCAAATGCCTGTGAACTGAGTTTGTACTTCTGACAAAACCTGTCCTTGTAGCTGTTGATTGATGAATATATTTATAAATGGAGAGATTACTGTGATGAGGTCTAAACATCCCTATGTGGGCAAACATTTTCCATAAAAGATGCATTTAATACAAGCATGGACCATCAACTGAATAAAAGGATGCTGGTTTTGTATGTGCAAACCAACAGCAGGATTGAAGGGACTTGTAACTGGAGAACACGTCATTACTGGTTCACTATTTGAGCGAAACAGTTTTATACCTTTAAATATGTTCCCCTCAAAAAGAAAGCAAGTAAGAATAATTATTAAACAAAATTGTTGTTTATTTATGTGTGTGTTATGTATTGCTTCATTGTATATAGTGCCCTGTGTGGCATTAAAATCATACCGATTTCAAATTTAATCTAAATATAGAAAATGTTGCAACTTTCTGCAACTCTTCTGACTCGGTTGTCCACCAGGATTTCCTTTAAATCCCTTGTTTGAGTTTTTTTTTTTTTTTTCTTTTAGCATGGGACTAATACCCTTGGAAGATTTTATTATTATTTTTTTTTGCACTATTATTCTTGGCCAGGGGCTCTCAGGTCCAGTTCTGTGGACCTCTACCTGGTCTAGTTTGACTTCCTCCCAACACTCACGAGCCCATCCATGAAGGCACTGAAAGTTCGCTGAGCGGGGTGTCAGGGGTGTCAGGGGTAAGGAAAGCTAAACTGTGTAGGGCTGGTGCTCCCAGGAAGTGGTGTCAAAATACATCTGCCCCAGAGAAGTGGTGCTCAGTGCTCCTGAGGCCCTAATTTACCATAGTTTAGGTCTTTAATACCAAACCTGAAACTGAAACAGCTAACAATTCCTTGAAGAATGGGTTGGCTGGGTTCAGGTTTTTTTTTTTTTGTTGTTGAGAAAAGTCCAGAAGGGTTTGTGACCACTGGGCTAGGATTAAACTAGTGAGCGATAACTCTTCAAATTACTCAGAGATTAAGTTTGAAATATTTTCACTATTTCTGACAACTCATTGAGTTACTACTTCAGGAATAGAGTGCCGCTCTAATATAGTGATGCTATGTACGTTTCCTTACAGTTGTCATTAACACGTAAAAGGTACGTAAAATTAAGGTGCGCAAAGAAGTGACGACGAAATGCAACGTAATAAACTTACTACCGCGTTTAGTATTATAGCCAGCCAACGCTAACATCTAACGCAGCAAGTCTCGCAGTTTATGGAACGACGTGAAGTTTGGGCATGTAGCAACATGGTTTAAAAACGTCTCTGAGAATTTTACGACTAAATTAAACAACACCTACCGACAAACAGTAGCTAGTTAGCGGTCAGAAACGCGATGCGGAAATAGCGCGGTGAGACAAATCTCGCGAGAGGTTGATCCAGTCCGCACTTTGTCAGCAGTCGCTCGTTCCTCCATTTCGCTGCGTCGAAAGTCTCCTCCCCGCAACCGCTAGATTCAGCGATCCAAACCCAGTCTCTCTCGGACCGGTCTTTAACTTGCTCAAACGAACCTGCCAGTACCTCGTTGGGTACCGAGAGGTAGTTTGGAAAACTCCAATCACGGATTGAGTGCGATTTGACGCGGATGGCGACTCCTTCAACGAGAATTTAGTAAAAGAAAAGTGCTCGGAAATTTCAGGTAGGTGGGAACTTAAGATGGCGGCGACGGTGAAAGGAGGGGGAAATGTAAGCGGTGGGAGGGAGGGGGTATTTGGAGGCAGTAGGGGACTTTGATATGGCGAGTTAAGTTCACTTTTATGCATGCATTTGGTGAACCTTGAAGAATAAAACCAATTCAAATAGCTGCGTGTCAGGTTGACTCTTGTGGCCAGACAGCAGGCACTTTAGGCGTGTTTTATAACCTAAAGGTAATGCTATCAAACTTTTGCCTAAAACCTTTTTGTCAGTCACACTGGTCAGCTTGCAGTTTGAATTCAGTTAAACTGAAAACATTATATAGCTAGATTAACGTTCCCTGGCTACACATGCTGCTCTGTGTAGCCTAGTTCAAAACAGAAATTGGATCCAAAATAACCGTCTGCTTTAACAGTTTATTTGGTACATTAACTCTTATTCGTTAGATGGTTATTTTCATTCTAACTTCCAGCCGTTTTGTATCAAACCCTCAAAGTATGTTTGTCACGATGTTCATAAAGCCTTACTTTGTCTTTTGAAATTAGTCGAAGATAATCATACGGACGAGGAATTGAATGTAAAGCATATTGCAGGATTATAAATGTTGACAGTCATCTTTTGATCAACACGCATGACCCCGCGTAGTGACGTCATCGAGTTGTCCATTGGCTAACGCTAGCTAGCTAAGCAGGCAGCTCACGGTATATGAAAGAACGCGGATGTTACCTTCACGGTGTGTTGGATAGCAGGGCTGAAACGTTTTCGTTTGACCCAGAAATACAGCCCCGATTAATTGTTTTAGCCCCTCATACAAGTCCCACCAGTTCACGCCGTTTAAGCTTGAAATGGCGCGTGAGCTAGCTAGCCGCCGTGTTAGCTACGCTTTCTTTTAAGTTTTCATCGCAGTGGCTTGCAAAGCACCGAGCATATAGGTTTCTTTCCCCACACTTAAATGGCTGTATATGCCATTATATTAAGCCCAAGCACCGAATAAACACCGGTTCTCGGTGATTATACTGAGGCCCTTGTGTGGTGCACTCCGCAGGCGCCACACCGCAGCAAAGATTTGCCGCCGCTCACTAAACTTACTGTCGAATACTGAAAAAAGAAATCTGTGGTACATCTGCCTTGCGTTTTTAAACAACCTGAGATCTGTCTTGCTGAAGAACCCATTTCAGATATTAGCCAAATTGCTAATTAACCTCCACAACACTGCTAGCTACAGTGGGCGCAGATGCAGTCCTGCTTGTTGGCTACATAATGAGAATGCCCTTTCACTTGATCTGTTCCCATTAGTGAGCGACTAACTTGCTCAAATCAAGACTGTATTTCTATACAAACCAACGATATTTTGCACTTTTTGTCAATATACTACACCACATTGGGGATAAACCCTTTAACAGCCTACCCTGTTGAGTAACATTACTATATTCATGCCGTTTAGTTCCTGGCTCACCATCATTGAAAGCACATGTAAGAAAGTTTGAGGAAGTTGTAGGTAGCCGTAGGAAGCCGACGACACTTAACGCACGAACAAAATGGGCCTGGGCGATTGTGATTTGTTTGATTTTATCATGAACCATTTCTTGTTTTTAGTAAACAATGCATCACATCCACCATAGTATCTTTTTTCCCCCCCAAGATGCAGTGGTGTATTTGATCTCAGCATCCTGGAAGTGGAAAGCACAGAAGAGACTGGGCCTACACCACATACAGGTGATGTATTGCCTCCTAGTCCTTTGTTGATTGTATGTACATCTTTGGTGTAACCATTTGAAGTTATTAGTAAAAAATTTTTTTTCTTTCTTTCTCTCAGGTGCAGTGTGTAGAAGAAGCAGTCCAGAAGGAGGAAGACTTAGGGAGGAGGTGGTGCAGCAGCGCACCCCTCCGGCTGTGGCTGTGCTGGGTGGCATCCCTACGGCTACACAGAATGTGGCCGGGCCACCCCAGCATGTCCTGCAGCCGGTCCCAGCTGCCTCACTACCATCACCACTGCTTGGCCCTGCCACTGAGATGGAGCAGCAGAAAGCAAACATGCAGGCTGCAACTCAAGAACAGACCACCACAATGGCTTGGCAAAACTGCAACACCATGGAGCCTGAGGAGAAGTCAACCTTGGACTGCAGCAGTGAAGTTGTCCAAAGACAACCTGTGCCTATGGATGCAGGAAACTCACAAAATCTCTCAGACAGACTTTCAGCTTGTGACACAGGCAACGTTCAAAAAGGGCAGGATTTGCAGTATGGGTATAACACTGAGAAAACAAGTCTTGAACACAGGGAGACAGAAATGGCAGAGGAAACTGGCCATTGCCAGGACTGGACCCCTAACCCTGGAGTTGCAGTTAAGATGGAAAAGGGACCCCTGGCTCCAGAGAAACCATATCTGGAAAGCAAATCAAAGACTGGTAAAGAGGACGTATGTGGAACAAAGCACACAGCCAGACAGAGCACCTCTATCCCCACAACTCAGTCCAGCTCAGCAGTCTCCACTGCACATAAAGCAACAGACAGAGACCCCAAGCAACCTGGAGACAGAGAGAAGTTTCAAATTGTACCATCTCTGCACTCAGCTCAGGGCAGTTTACTGCTTGAGTCTGATGTCCGGCAAATTGTGCAGCAGCCTCTTACAGCAACAATCATCACAGCCAATGCAGAAATACTTAATGAGTCCAGTAATGCCAGTAATTCCATGGATGAAGTCACAAAAGAGACACTTGCAACGAATGAAGAAGGGAGTGTTGATTCAAATTCAACGGCATCTGAAAAAGAGTGGCATTACTCAGACACAGGAGGGATCTCTGCAAAGCAAGGAGTATCTGTGTCTAGACTACCTGTTCCCCCAGGAAATGGAAATGGCACTCCAAATAACACAGATGAGGTTAATGGATGCTTCTCTAAAAGTGTCCAGCAACCTTCTGTTGTTGCAGTTTCCACCCCTAATGCTGCCTTCCCTCAGAAAACACCCAATCCCTCTAACCATCCTCAGAACACACATGTTACACAAGCGAACCAGCTGAGCCCTGACTGTATGAACTGTAGTGGAACCCCTAAATCTGTTTTAGCAGGGAACAAGACTAGTGCAAGTGGGGGGCTGGAGATTAAGACTCTTTCTTTAGATGGAACAGGAGTATGTTATGATATTTCTGTTAAAGAACCAAAGGTGCTGGGAGATGAGACATGCACTCACAATATACAGGCCCCCAAAGTGACTGAAGGGTCTCATGTGGTTGCTTGCAGTGAATCACATGGGATTGCTAAACAGAATGACTGTGCCAAAAGTATGCAAATGAGTCCATATCAAGATCACCAGCCAGATGGGAGCTATATACTCTTACACACAAATAAATGTACAAATTCAGAGGGACTAGACTCAAATGAGCCATGTCTCTCTCAGGTTAAAAATGACTATTTGATCCAACAAGGACATGAATCCATTCTAGTAGATCATAATCTCTCACAGATGGAATGCCTAAATGATGGCATCCCAACATCTGATAATATGAATGTGGATGAAAAGCATGATGAGGGTTCAGAGGCTTTCTCTGGACTAAACGCTGTTGATATGAAAGATTTAATTGACGTAGGTATTCTAGTGCAGCCAGGGATGGAGGACACATGGTTAGTGGTAAGTGATCACTCTCCACTGATAGATGGGC
Organism: Cranoglanis bouderius; assembly: GCA_023630585.1. Lineage (NCBI taxonomy): Eukaryota > Metazoa > Chordata > Actinopteri > Siluriformes > Cranoglanididae > Cranoglanis > Cranoglanis bouderius. The sequence continues at coordinate 2,947,407 of CM042562.1, forward strand.
AGTGTCAAAGCACAGATGATGCTGAGATGATTGACGTTAGCACAGAAGCTGTGGGGCATTGTCCTGAATCTCAGACATCTGTTGCTGTCTATGAGTGCACAGTACCCTCATTCCCCCCAGATGCTATTCATGAAGCTGCTAGGCTGCTGTTACCAGAAAAAGGTGTAGAACTACCTGCAGATAAACAGACTTTTGAACCTTTAACAGAAACATTGACACAAGACCTTGATACTCTGTCCTCTCATCCAACAACCGTTTTAGCTTCTCAGAATGCTTTATCTTCCCCAACCTCTTTAACCTCTTCAGCGGATATTTGCGTGCAAAATATGGTTTCAAAACCCACATTATGCTCAAGTGCTGAGAATACAATTAATGTGTTAGATTCTGCCCTAATCAACAGCCCTTCAGCTATGCATGAAGACCAAGTGAAGTCCACAGAAAATAAATCTGATGTGTCCCAGATTTCTCTTTCATCGAGTGTTATTGATCCAAAGTTGCTTATACTAAAGAGAGGTGAGGCTCTCCTCAAACAACCTCCAATGCTGGCTCTAGGTTCCAGGAACCAGAGCCCATCTGGTACCCCTAGTGATTGCCTAGATAGAGTCTCTGTGGAGTGCCTTTCAGAATATGACTTAACTACAGATGTTGCCGCTGAAAAGGCGGCCCCAGCACCTCTCAGCTTTCATGTACTAAATGCTCCCTGTAATGTTACTGGTTCATCCTCAAACGATGAGTCTAAAAAACAGGCCTTAATCAAATCAGAACATTGTCTAGAATTTGAAAAGCAGATTCCCCAAGATGAGCCTCTCTTAAACTCTACTTCATCTACCAAAACTCAGACCCATAACTCACCAAGACTGCCCTCCAGGTCAGGCAGTATGTGTAGTACCATCACTGTTCAGTCTGAAGGTCCTGCTAACCAGCCGTGCCAAGATTCTATGTTGTTGGAGGTGGAGGAACAACACTCGCCAGCTCAACATTTGGCAGAAATCAAGGATGCACGGGACAACACTATTGAGCAGCTTGATGCTTCTATAGGAGAGAGCAGTGAGGGTGAAGCAGATGGTTCTTTAGAAGCCCAGACCAATGAAAGCATTGTTGTTCCCAGTCCAGCGCAAAATAAGGTAAGGAAATGATCCTTGGGTGTGTTTCATGCTTTATTTTTTATAGAAAGCATGCTGTGTAAGCTATATTGCTTAATTGCTTGCTTCGTCTTTGCTTGTATTTGTTTTAGAGAGCTAATTATTCAAGTGAATTAGCATCAGAACAAAAGTTGTCATTAGCCATCTGTTAACCATCAGTGTATTAGACCACTTTGTGTGCATGTTCACGTAGCCATGTGAATGCCATCCGATTATGATGCCCTAGTTGGCTGCATGTCTGAGCCATGTGTGTTTTGCAGCATGGACAGAGCAGGACAGACACACAGGCCTTTTTATTGAAGGTAAGAGGTGTCATAATCTTTTCCTGACATCTCTTGTTCTGAGACCATCACACTTTGCAAGCTGACACTTCTCAAAATTCTAACTTAGCTGAAGCTTAGTGTGAAGTCACAGAAAATCACAATTGCATGTTTTATGTAATAAGGACAGAAATAAATGGGGATAAACATCTGTATAGATCCAATAGTCTTCTTTGTAAAAAAAACAAACAAACAGACAAACAAAGTTCTCTCGGCTTGTCTGCTTTCTTTTAGCCAGGATGTGTTACTTAAGTTGTTTCTTTTCTAATCTCAGGTTCGCCAATGGATTGCAGGCAGAGGTACATCAAGCTCCACCCCCTCCACCTCTCGTACACCGTCACCACCTCCTGCTTCCTCATCTGTAGACTCCAAAAACACTCTGCCTTCTTCCCAGAACTCTGGTGGAGCCTCTCAGTCAGATCAAGCACTCAGCCAGCGGCCTCGCTCAGAGAAGCACACTGATATGGCAGAGCTGGCCAAACATGTAAGTGAAATGTTCTTGATTACTTGTTAAGAAAAGGTAAGCATATGAGGATTGATTCCTGCAAGGTTATTGCATTGGCTTGAAAGATACTGATTAAATATTTCTCACAGGAGGCAGAGATTGAGCATCGGACACTTGCGCTGAAACGTGAGGGCTTCTGGTCCCTAAAACGTTTATCTCGTGTGGCTGAGCCACTCCGGCCCAAGGTGCACTGGGATTACCTTTGTGAGGAGATGCAGTGGCTTTCTGCTGACTTTGCACAGGAGAGGCGCTGGAAAAGAGGCGTAGCCAGAAAAGTAAACCTTTGCAATTTACTGATGTTTACTACCCATTAAAGTACTTTTATATATATATTTGAATACAAAGTGTATTTGATGGAGATTTCAGTCTGAATAAATTGACCTGGGTGGTGGCAGGTGGTTCGGATGGTGATGCGGCACCATGAGGAGCTACGGCAGAAAGAGGAGAGAGCAAAGCGTGAAGAGCATGCTAAACTGAGGAGGATTGCTGCTTCCATCGCAAAGGAAGTCCGTGCATTTTGGAGCAGTGTTGAGAAGGTGATTTGTTGGATTATTGTGCTCAATTTGTTTTTTGTGTTTGTGAATCAACTTCTGAATTATTAATAAAAAGCCCCTTTTAAGACCCATTTATTATCCATCATGTTTCGTTGACGGTCTCTTTCATGTTTACTCCATACAGGTTGTGCAGTATAAACAACAGTCTCGACTTGAAGAGAAACGTAAGAAGGCGCTGGATCTGCAACTGGACTTCATTGTCGGCCAGACAGAGCGCTACTCTGACCTGCTTAGTCAGTCCTTGCATGCAACACCTGCAGCCCCTACCAGTGTTCCTTCCCGAAACAGTCAGCTTAATGCACCTGAGGAAGATGGTGAGAAAAAGTATCTGCACTGAAAATGTGTTTGTCACTTCCTGTGTTTTTATGTTAACTGAGTTCCGTGTTCCATAAGCATTTTAAATGGTCTGACTAATGGAATTTTGTGTGCACATGCGCATGCTTGATTCGTTGGCTGTTTGCAAGTTGGTGGTCTGGAAAATCATTCATTGGCAGAGCCGGTTAAATAGTAGTTTTGGTTAGTAGATAAAGTGGTCAGTATTACAGGCAGCAAACCGATCGGCTTGTGCATGCTCTGAATATTTTTTCCTTTGTTCTTTATAGATATTGACTTTGAGCCTCCATGTGAGGAGGAAGATGATGAAGAGACAATTGAGGTGGAGGAACAGCAGGAGGGGAATGATGCAGAGTCTCAGAGAAAGGAGATTGAGTTATTGAAGCAGGAGAGCACATTGCCACTGGACCAGTTACTCAGTACTCTCAGCCTCCCCCAGGTAATACAGGAACTATTAACAACAAGCAACAATCTCCAATTCAGTCTTACTACTCTTTAGTTCCAGTTGTGTCTGTGCTAGACATGTGCATACAGTGAATCATGATTATCATGCAGGGATCTGCATCTGAGGATGAAGCGTCAGATGATTCTTCTTCTGCAGTTGAAGATGAGGACAAAGAGTTCTCAGCTAATGAGGAAGATGGTAAGTGTGACTTATTCACATGGAGTAATATGAAAATCTTAAAGCAACGTCACCGTTTAAGTAAATCTTCTCAACTTTCAAAGCGGAGGATGTGGAGGACACCATTGAAGCCCAGGAGGTGATTGAGGGAGATGGAGACCATGCAGAGGAACTTGATGACTTGACTAGAGAGGGTAACCAGTGTTTATATATATTTTTCTAGTTGTGCTTATTGTTTTAAAAACAGCTGCCCTGGTAAAAATTATATGAACATTAAAACAAGCTGTTTAAGCTGTTCGCCCTGTTTTGATGAGTGAACTTGAGTTTGAATCCCGATGATTCAATAGCTATCCATGCATGTTTGTTTACATATATAGAGTAGTTTAATATAGTCTTCTCTTTTAAATGTGTTCAGCTGCCTTGTGACTTTATGTAAGAAGCTGTTCTAAAAAGCTCTAGCTAGCTTAATGTGTTGTGTGACAACAAATTAATTTTGTTACATTTATTTATTTGTTAACACATTATGTTTTAAATTGGGAGAAATTTGGGTTAAAAAAGTAATCCAAAATAAATGTCAGTCAGGTTGTGATTAATATAGACAGGTGACAAATTAAAGGAAGTATTATTGTCACATTAACGTGCTGGGCCACCGCAAGCTTGTGGAACAGCTTCAATACACCTAGGCACAGATTCTACAAGTTTTTGGGATGGTACTGGAGGGATGAAAACCATTCTTCCAAAAGATATCTCATTTGGTATTTTGATGATGGAAATCACTCACACAGGTCCAACATCTCCCCTTGGTTTTTAGTTGGGTTGAGATCTGGTCATTATGAAGGTCATTGCATCAGATTTCCACCATTTTCATACTTAAGCATTCAGTGAGCCCTTGTTCCTTGTGGATTAGGGCATATCATCCTGGAAGAGACCATTCCCATCAGGATAGAAATGTTTCATCATAGGATACAGGTGATCAATCGGTATAACCTTGTATTGATTTGCACTGACCCTTTCCTCTAAGAGAACTTATGGACCAACAAAATGTTTTCCACAGTATAACAGACTTTTTTTTAAAAAACCTCTTGTGGGAGTCTTGCTCTTACACCTTTAAAAATGCAGACAAATGAATCTTATCATAGTTTTAACTCCCTTCCATTTAAGTTTTAGAGTGTTTTATCTTTGCTTATATGTTGTATCCTTGATCCTCAGGTGAGATGAGTATGGAAGAGCTGCTAGAGAAGTACAAAGGGGCATATGCCTCTGACTTTGAAGAACCGTTACCATCACCAGAGTCATCAGAGGGATCAGAGGGAACTGAAGAAGAAGAAGAGGAAGAGACTGAGGGAGATGAAAGTGAAGATGCTTCCTTAGGTAAAGTGGGGTATTCCTTAAAGAGGTTTCTCATTTAAAAACACCAGGCTCATTTGCACTTTCAGGAGTTATTGATGTGTTTTGACACAATAACACCTGGAAGTATACAAAGTGACAACAATTATATTACAGTGATGGGAGGTTGGCCAAGGAAAGTATAATTATTTGTGAAATTAATTAATTAATTCATTCATTCATTCATTAAAAATGAAAAAATAATTAAATTAATTGTGTTGAAATATACCATTTGCAGTGGTTGTTCAACCATGTATCAAAATTGTTATTGTTCCTCTGGTCTCAATTTATGTCTCATTTCTCTGAATTCAACTTTCAGATTCTGCAGAAAACAGTGATGAAGAGGAGGATGCTGAAGTTGAGGAAAGTGATGAGGAGGATGAAGATGATGGAGGAGAGGGGATGGAGGTTTTACTAAGGGAGGGAGATCACAGCCCCTCTGTCCCCACACCTCCACGTCCCAAAAAAGAGATCAGCCATATAGCTGCTACTGCTGAAAGCCTTCAGCCTAAAGGATATACCCTGGCCACAACAAGTGTAAGGGATCATGGCATGCTGCCAATGTCTGGGACACTTAATGCTTAGTTAAAGACGTGCTGCTTATAATTTACATGAGATTAAATTGAGTGTCTTGTCTTTTTATATTATAATTAATCTAGCCACAGGAGATCACAAGCCAGTGTACTTTTTGTGCCGGTCCCAAGCCTGGATAAAGAGAGGGTTGTGTCAGGAAGGGCATCCGACGTAAAATTTTTGCCAAATTCAATATGCGAATCACTAACATGACTTCCATACCGGATCGGTCGGGGCCCGGGTTAACAACGACCGCCATCGGTGCCGTTGACCTACGGCACTGGTGGAAATTGGGCTACTGTTGGTCGAAGAAGGAGAGGAGGAAGGTGTGTTAGAGGAGGAAGGCGTGTCCGTAGGCAGAGAGAGAAGAGGAAAGGCAGGAGTTTAGGACTGAAAGTAGGGACTTTGAATGTTGGTACGATGACAGGTAAAGGCAGAGAGCTGGTAGATATGATGCAGAGGAGGAAAGTCGACATTCTGTGTGTCCAGGAGACCAGGTGGAAAGGGAGCAAGGCTAGAAGCATTGGAGCAGGGTTTAAACTGTTTTATCATGGTGTGGACAGGAAGAGAAATGGAGTAGGAGTGATCCTGAAGGAGGAGTTTGTGAAGAATGTTCTGGAGGTAAAGAGAGTGTCAGATAGGTTGATGAGTCTGAAGGTGGAAATTGAAGGTGTGACGTTGAATGTTGTTAGTGCTTACGCTCCACAAGTAGGTTGTGAGCAAGAGGAGAAAGACAGATTCTGGAGCGAGCTTGAGGAAGTGATGCAGAGTGTTCCCAGAGGTGAGAGAGTGGTGATAGGGGCAGACTTTAATGGACATGTTGGTGAAGGTAATAGTGGGGATGAGGAAGTGATGGGCAGGTTTGGTCTTCAGGTAAGGAACCCAGAAGGACAGAGGTTGGTAGACTTTGCTAAAAGTATGGAGATGGCTGTGGTGAACACGTACTTTCAGAAGAGGCAGGAACACAGGGTGACATATAAGAGTGGTGGCAGGAGCACACATGTGGACTATCTTATGTAGACACTGTAATCTGATGGAGATTAGCGATTGCAAAGTAGTGGTAGGAGAGAGTGTAGCTAGACAGCATAGGATGGTGGTTTGTAAGATGACTCTGGTGGTGAGGAAGATGAAGAGAGCAAAGGCAGAGCAGAAGACAAAGTGGTGGAAGTTGGAAAAGGAAGAGTGCTGTGTGGTTTTCAGGGAGGAGTTGAGACAGGCTTTAGGTGGTCAGGAGGTGCTTCCAGATGACTGGACTACTACAGCCAAAGTGATCAGGGAGACAGGTAGGAAGGTGCTAGGTGTGTCATCTGGAAGGAGGAAAGAAGACAAGGAGACTTGGTGGTGGAATGAGGAAGTTCAGGAGAGTATCCAGAGGAAGAGGTTAGCTAGGAAGAAGTGGGACAGTGAGAGGACGGAGGAAAGTAGACAGGAATATAGGGAGATGCAGCGTGAGGTTAAGATAGAGGTGGCAAAGGCCAAGCAGAAAGCTTATGAGGACATGTATGCAAGGTTAGATAGTAAGGAAGGTGAGAGGGATTTGTATCGGTTGGCGAGGCAGAGGGATAGAGATGGTAAGGATGTGCAGCAGGTTAGAGTGATTAAAGATAGCGATGGAAATGTGTTGACAGGTGACAGGAGGGTGAGGGAAAGATGGAAGGAGTACTTTGAGGAACTGATGAATGAGGAAAATGACAGAGAGAGAAGAGTAGTAGAGGCAAATATTGTTGAGCAGGAAGTAGAAAGGATTAGCAAGGGTGAAGTTAGGAGAGCTTTGAAGAGGATGAAGAGAGGAAAGGCGGTTGGTCCTGATGACATACCAGTGGAGGTATGGAAGTGTCTAGGAGAGATGGCAGTAGAGTTTTTAACTAGGTTGTTCAACGAGGTCTTAGAGAGTGAGAGGATGAGGAATGGAGGAGAAGTGTTTTGGTGCCGATTTTTAAGAACAAGGGAGATGTGCAGAGTTGTGGAAACTACAGAGGTATTAAGCTGATGAGCCATACAATGAAGTTGCGGGAAAGAGTAGTGGAAGCAAGGCTAAGGGGAGAAGTGAGCATTTGTGAGCAGCAGTATGGTTTCATGCCAAGAAAGAGCACTACAGGTGCAATATTTGCTTTGAGAATGTTGATGGAGAAGTACAGAGAGGGTCAGAAAGAGCTGCATTGTGTCTTTGTAGATTTAGAGAAAGCGTATGACAGGGTGCCAATAGAGGAGCTGTGGTATTGTATGAGGAGGTCTGGAGGGGCAGAGAAGTATGTTAGAGTGGTGCAGGATATGTATGAGAGCAGTAGGACAGTGGTAAGGTGTGCGGTAGGTGTGACAGAGGAGTTCACGGTGAAGGTGGGACTGCATCAAGGATCGGCTCTGAGCCCCTTCTTGTTTGCGGTGGTGATGGACAGGCTGACAGATGAGGTCAGACAGAAATCTCCATGGACTATGATGTTTGCGGATGACATTGTGATCTGTAGTGAGAGCAGGGAGCAGGTGGAGGAAACTCTAGAGAGGTGGAGGTTTGCTCTGGAGAGAAGAGGAATGAAGGTTAGTTGCAGCAAGACAGAATACATGTGTGTGAATGAGAGGGATCCAAGTGGAACAGTGAGGTTACAGGGAGAAGAGATAAAGAAGGTGCAGGATTTTAAGTACTTAGGGTCAACAGTCCAGAGCAACGGGGAGTGTGGAAAAGAGGTGAAGAAGCGTGTGCAGGCAGGTTGGAATGGGTGGAGAAAAGTGTGATAAAAGAGTACCAGCAAGAATGAAAGGAAAGGTGTACAGGACAGTAGTGAGACCAGCGATGTTGTATGTTTGGAGACAGTTGCACTGAGGAAAAGACAGGAGGAAGAGTTAGAGGTAGCAGAGCTAAAGATGTTGAGGTTCTCTTTGGGAGTGACGAGGATGGATAGGATCAGGAATGAGTACATCAGAGGGACAGCACATGTGAGATGTTTTGGAGACAAAGTTAGAGAGGCCAGGCTGAGATGGTTTGGACATGTTCAGAGGAGGGAGAGTGAACATATCGGTAAAAGGATGCTGAGGTTAGAGCTGCCAGGCAGGAGGCCGAGAGGAAGACCAAAGAGGAGGTTTATGCATGTAGTGAAGGAGGACATGAAGGTAGTCGGTCTGAGAGAAGAGGATGCAGGGGATAGGGCTAGATGCAGGCAGATGATTCGCTGTTGCGACCCCTGAAGGGAACAGCCGAAAGGAAAAGAAGTCTTTTTATATTATAATAAAGCAAACTTTTTAGGGTATATTTTGAATTGATGATTAATGTTAGTTGTGGTTAGGATTAATAATTTGTACTTAATAAATATGCAATTTCTAGGTGAAAACACCTATTCCGTTCTTACTTCATGGCAACCTACGTGAGTACCAGCACATTGGACTAGACTGGTTGGTCACCATGTACGAAAAGAAGCTTAATGGTATCCTGGCAGATGAGATGGGACTTGGTAAAACTATTCAGACTATTGCCCTGTTGGCACATCTGGCATGTGAAAAAGGTATGAGGAGATCTAGGTGTTGCTTCAAAGAATCTAATAATTCTTGCAATTTGTCAGTGCCTGACGAGAGAAAAATTGTACCGTTTAGACAATATCCTTGCATTTCTTGCAGGTAATTGGGGCCCTCACCTAATCATTGTGCCCACCAGTGTAATGCTGAACTGGGAGATGGAGCTGAAACGCTGGTGCCCTGGCTTTAAAATTCTCACTTACTATGGCAGCCAGAAAGAGCGCAAACTTAAGAGACAGGTAAGTCTAGACATTTAGTCACTAGCATCAGAATGACATTTAAAAATTCTGGATTACCTGATAATTGTGATGATTTCTTTCTTTTTTTGCTTAGGGCTGGACCAAACCCAATGCTTTCCATGTATGCATCACTTCATATAAGCTGGTTTTGCAAGACCATCAGGCATTCAGACGCAAGTCCTGGAAATACCTCATTCTGGATGAGGCACAAAACATCAAAAACTTCAAGTCCCAGCGCTGGCAGAGTCTACTAAACTTCAACAGGTGCTTAAAGAATTTTTCTGTTTTATTTTTTCTGCACCAGATATTTGTCTTCTGTTTATATAATTTTGTTCAAAAGTAATACTGCTCTGGTATGATTTCTGTTCTCTCTGTTTCTGTCGAACATGAAGTCACCGGCGGCTACTGCTTACTGGTACTCCCCTGCAGAACAGTCTGATGGAGCTGTGGTCGCTCATGCACTTTCTCATGCCGCATGTCTTCCAGTCCCACCGTGAGTTCAAGGAGTGGTTCTCCAACCCACTGACTGGGATGATTGAAGGCAGCCAAGAATATAATGAGGGTCTTGTGAAACGGCTGCACAAGGTGAGTACTCTCATTCCTTATTTAAGCATCACAGAGAATGATGCTTAAATAATTGCACCCACACCTACAAATGGTTGTCCTGCAGTGGCTTGTGGCTCTCTGAATCATATCTAATTAACGTAACCCTTGCCCTTAGGTGCTAAGGCCCTTCTTGCTCCGGCGTATCAAAGCAGATGTGGAGAAACAAATGCCCAAGAAATATGAACATGTTGTGCGCTGTCGCCTCTCCAAAAGACAACGTTTTCTCTATGATGACTTCATGGCACAAGCCTCGTGAGTGCAGTGAATAAATATGCAACATATGCAAATATGCAACAACATGTGGTTGTTGACATAGGAGTTATATAAATCATGTTCATGGTATTGCAGAGAATAAGCAATAGGTTGATTTGGTCAGTATATCCTTCTATTTTGTAGGTGTTTGCTTTATGTTTGTTTTTTTTTTTCCTCTCCATTTTCATTTATGACTATTCACCAGAACGAAGGAAACTCTAGCCAGTGGACACTTCATGTCTGTAATCAATATCTTGATGCAGCTGCGTAAAGTGTGTAACCACCCTAACCTGTTTGACCCACGGCCAATCCAATCTCCCTTTATCACTGAGAATATAACCTACTCCACTGCCTCCCTGGTTCTGAAGGCCTTAGACACATCCCCATTCCAGGTGAGCATTTTGGGCAATTTAATTTTGGCCACTTTAAACATTGTTAACCATGTTTTGTGTTGTATCCTTTGTTGGTCAGTTTTAATATTTGTTTAATGATGCTTTTAAATATAGTTAAAAAATGTGAAAATTGAATACATAGTATGCTGACTTCTCAAGGCATAGGTGTAATGGGTAGTCTCCTAGACAACCTTTATTTGTCTATTATTTTGTATGGTAATATAGCTGTATCTCTAAATTCTGTGGCTGTATCTCCTCTCACAGCGTTCTGACCTCTCCATGTTTGACCTGGTCAGTCTGGAAGGCCATGTCTCTCGATACCAAGCAGATGTTTACCTTCCTCAGAGGAAAGTAACACGCCAGCTGATACAGGAGATCATGGAGTCCCCTGAGCCTCCACCCAGACCTAAACCTATTCGCATGAAGGTCAACAGGTAATTGATCCATAGTTTATGTATTAATGTACATTAATTTATCCAAATCATGATTAGCCAATAACACAGTATTGGAATATGTTTACGTAAAAGGATGTTTCAGCCACTCCCCAAGTCTGATGGACGTTCAGCAACAACATTGCATAACCCACGGCCCACGTGTCCAGTCTCTCCTGCAGTCCAGCCTCCACGGCCACCTCTAATTACAGAGGTCACTCATAGTCAGGCTCCTGTGCAGCCGACAACTCAAGGTTAGCATGGTTTTTTTAGTTATTTGTGTGTGAAAATATTGACTAGCTGGAACTGTAATAACTGTTTAGCAAATATAGCCTAATTTAAGAGTTTGTCTTTCAGTGTCCCCTGTCAATCCTGTTGCTGCTCCACAAGCTTCTGCATGTCAGAGTGTTACCTCCACGGGGTCTGCAAACCCAGTTATGGGTATTCGGCATGCACCACCTTCCACTGCCCCAACAGTGTCTGTCACCCCTCAACCCCCCAGCAGTGTCATGACACAGAGGGTGCTTCTCAGCCCTGATATGCAGGCCAGATTACCATGTAAGTGCACAGAACTATAATATTGATGCATAACAAAGTATTTATGTTTTCAATGTTATTTTTTGTTTGTTTTTTGTTTTTGTTTTTTAAAGAGATTTTTATATTTTCATTTCAATATTTTTCGTACAGCTGGAGAGGTGGTGAGTATTGCCCAGCTGGCCTCCTTGGCCGGTCGTCCAGTGTCGTCCAGTCAGGGCAGTAAGCCCGTCACATTTCAACTGCAGGGTAACAAACTTACCCTATCTGGTGCTCCGCTCCAAGTGCCCGTTGCCCAGCCCCGGTCCATCCAAGGTAAGTGCATCCTTTTAGGTTTCTTACCCTGCATGAACAGTTGTGGCTGGGTTTGTTTTCCTGCACACCTGTCTGCAAGTACTGGTTTAGTTTATGGCCTAACACTTTCTCCTGTGGTTGTGTGCCCTTTAGGAAATGTAATGCATCTGGTTTCCAGCGGTGGGCAGCACCACCTTATTAGTCAGCCAGCTCAGGTTGCAGTTCTCCATACACTTAGTCAGTCAGGTAGCATCTCAGCAAATCCCAACCCAACCAGCACAATCCCAACCTGCTCTGGACTAGCGGTACCCCTCACTGCTGCTCAAGGTACTGGCGCTGTCCTTGCTGTCCTTGAGTTTATTACAATCATTCTGACCTTGATGGCTGCAGTGTTGTAGCCTGGGTACCAAACTACCTGTTACTCAGCAGAGCAAGTCATGGGTAGATAAGTGGCCATTAGAGGGGTAAATAAGAGATTGATGCTACAAGGCCTATAAGATAGTAGTTGAATTCTTTTCCAAACTTGGACTGAGTAAAGATTTCATTATGAGTACAGAAACAAGACACAGGAGTATTATTAGGTGGTAAGTGACAGGGTAGTATTTCATGGATGTTGCATTTTCGGTGGTTCTTTCTAAAAATTAAGTATATTATGTTTGAATACACAAATGCCTCTCTCTCTCTCTCTCTCTCTCTCTCTCTCTCTCTCTCTCTCTCTCTCTCTCTCTCTCTCTCTCTTTATTTATTTATTTATTTTTTTTTCTATTGCATGTGATGTAATATATTGAGACATGTTTTACTTTTGAAACACAGATTCAGAGGTATTTGAAATATGGATAAATGCTTCTGCAATTTTCCACTGTTTCCATTTTGATTTTGTTTTCTTACTCAGCTTATCAAGGAAATCTATCAATCTAATCATGTCACCAGACCCAGCAACTGAATTAGCTCTGCTACTGTAATCCATAGTATGGTGCCCAGTCCAAAAGAATTGGCACTTCTCTGTGTATAAAATCAGGCTGGTATACTAAATAATGTTTAACCTGTATTATTTGCCATTCTGTTATTCAGTTCCATCGCCCAGGGTAAGCGGACCAGGAATTGTTAAAATTGTCGTTCGCCAAGCAGCAGGCAAAGAGGGTGGGCAGGTCCCTACTCTGGCTGTGCCCCCATCTCCTCGTGTTGCCCCTCCTCAGTCAGTTTTGTTGCATCCACATGGGACCCCAAGCTCTGCTCTTAGACCACCTACTCCTCAGCAGCCTTCCCAGCGACTTCCTATTCACCCTGCTCCCCCTCAGGCTCCTACCTCAAGCCCTGGCCAACCTCCCACTTCACGTTCTGTGCTCAAGGTGGTGGAGGGAACATCCCCAAGCACAGGGACAGGTGAGCAAAATCTGAATCAGAATTTGCAACAGTATTTTCCAAATTTTGTTTTGGAATTATTTAAGCATGTAGTACATACTTGGGACTTATTCTTCCAATATATATCATAAGTATATGCTTATCTTGGTGACTTCTGTTATTCTTTCTTTGTCCTGTAGCTAAGGGAAATGCTTCATTAGGGGTTGAAGAGAGCAGTAGTGATGTTCTTACTCTTAAACCTATGTCCTCATCTCAAAGCCGTGCATTTGGATTTCAGCGTCCCCGAATCCAGCCTCCACCTCCACCACGAACCCCATTTTACATGGTACAAGTTAAATAGAAGACAAGACTGTTACATAGAGTGTCATAATATTGGACACTAATGAGGAGTTAACCTATTCTTAAAATATTTTAAATGCCAATATAGGATCAACAGACTTGACTCATGTTCTCTTTTTGACAGTCATGGCTTGCAGATCGTCATAAGGCCCAGAGAGATGACCAGATCTCTAAAGTTTTTCGAATCAACGAATTGCACTGCAATGCAAAACCTGTGTATGGTCAAGAGGTTCTGGATTTTCTCACCTTCCTACCAGGCCCTAGACCCACACCGGCTAAACCCATCCTTAACAGGTGGAGCCACTCGGGGTATAGTTCTTGTCTCAATGCTCAATCCCAGCATACAAGCAACTACCTGGACCAGAGCAAAACTCTGCGAGAAGCCATTTACAGTGCTGAGGAAAGGCTACACCTGATGTTTGAGGTCATAGACCGGTATGCTTACTATTCCATCCTTAAACACTGACATCCTGTACCAGGATGAATCTATTGTCTTTAAGTCTATTTTGTATGCAATTTGTTGTATAACCAATGTCCCACCGCACCCCACAGGTTCACCTTTGTCATCCCTCCAGTCGAGGCCAAGCCCATCACCATGCATTGCTGCCATCCACCTCCTTCCCTCAGTTACCAGCAGGCTCTTTTTTCCTCCACACTGTCTGCTCATATTTCTCCCCTCATGCATATGCTGCACCGCATTTACTGCAATATGCGGACACACTTCCCTGACTTGCGACTTATCCAATATGACTGTGGTGAGTAACTAGTATGAGTCTGGTGAGAATTGCAAATATTTTTAACTTGATTATACAAGTTTGTAATTGTCTCCTGTGTATGTGATGCTCTAGTGGAAAGTATTAGGTATTTTTCTTGCATAATTTGCAAATAAAGATCATGGGCTAAAATCCACACAAAAATAAGCCCCAAGTATTTTTGTGTTTTCCTGAACTTTTCGTATAGAATCTAACAATCAGTACCCAAGCTGCAGCCAGGGAAGGCAAGTGTGCATGACGAAACAAGCACAATGGGCAACATCAAAACTTTAAACTTGCCCATCCCATATTCTATGCACACTGCTTTACACTGTCAAAAGTATTGTAAAATAACATCATTAACAAGGCAGTATTAAATTGTGTTGTCTTAATAAAAGATGATTAGCAGGTCAGTTTGCTGACACAGACAATACATTGTAATATTAGGGGTTTAACAATCTACAGAATTCACATTTGATATGATGCATTTTCGATACAGAAAAAATAAGCTTTGCTGAAATAGGTGCCGTAGGTTTCCATTTTCAGTTGAATAAAATTCAACATTATAAAAGTGCTGAAATACACATTTGGCACATTGTAACATACCAGCCAACTGCATCGTTTAAAACTGCTGCTCATGCTATGTCATGGGCCATGTAACAGACTCTACAGAGTACCATATTGTCTTGCAACCTGTTTAGCCGATGCAGGCCCAGTAAAAAAAAAAAAAAGGACTCATTTGCAGAATTGGGTGTGAGCGATTTCAGAAGTCTACAAATGAATCAAGGTGGTTCAAACACGTGCCATAAGATGTGCAACGCATTGGAGCAATCTAGAAATAAATGCAGCTGATTGCACTAATAAATTATAAGCTAGTGTATTTGGGAACCAGTTTTTGTGAAATGCAAAAATATTTATCCAGGTCATGTTATTTTTGTGGAACAATTATGCAACTAAAATAGCCCATACAGTATTATAATGGTGAGTATCTGTGTTGAATTAGGCAAGTTGCAGACTCTCCATCTTCTGCTGCGGAAACTGAAGTCTGAAGGTCACAGAGTGCTCATATTTACTCAGATGACCCGCATGCTGGATGTACTGGAGCAGTTCCTCAACTACCATGGGCACATTTACTTACGGTTGGATGGCAGCACACGAGTAGAACAGAGGCAGGTAAAGGAAGAGATCTGGTTCTTGCAATGAACAGATTTCAAATTGAGTAGTTAAACATGCCTCTAAGACCATCTATTAATTTGGTGGATTACTTTCCTTCTCTACCTCTTAGGCCCTGATGGAACGTTTCAATGCAGACCGTCGAATCTTCTGTTTCATTTTGTCCACCCGAAGTGGTGGTGTGGGAGTAAATCTGACAGGGGCTGACACAGTGGTGTTCTATGATAGTGACTGGAACCCCACCATGGATGCTCAGGCTCAGGACCGCTGCCATCGTATTGGACAAACCAGGGATGTTCACATCTATAGGTACCTGTTATAATTCAGATATAAATTAACGTGACTCTGTACAGGTTATACTTTCTTCAGAATTTCAGTTGTGAACGGCAAGTATGATTCAAAGCAGATGCTTTTGTGGAAGATGTATCTAGATTCTTCACACTGAATCTCTTTAATATTACATTTTATTCAGACTGATCAGTGAACGGACCGTGGAGGAAAACATTTTGAAAAAGGCCAACCAGAAGAGAATGTTGGGAGATATGGCAATTGAAGGGGGTAATTTCACAACTGCCTTTTTCAAACAGGTACAGTTCTTTCGTATGTATGTAATTATTAATCTATTACACCGTTTTAAAAAAAAAAAAAAAATCATATTAATGAGACATGGTTAATGTGAAATATTCTATCTCTTTTTTTTTTTTTTAAACAAACAGCAAACTATCCGAGAATTGTTTGATGTGTATGAGGGGGAAAAGAAGGAAGCTGAATCAAGTGTACCTCCATCAGATGATGAGGAATCCATAAATAAACAACAAACTACTATTCTGGAGCAGGTTAAATTTATTCTCTTGACAAAACATAGCTAGATTTTACACAGTTGAGTATAAATTCATTATATAGTTTAGGGTATATTTATTTGTTTGTTTGTTTATTTGCGACCATGGATGTCTAACTCTCTTATCAGGCTTTGTGTCGTGCTGAGGATGAAGAGGACATAGTAGCAGCTTCCCAAGCCAAAGCAGAGCAGGTGGCGGAGTTAGCAGAGTTTAATGAAAATATTCCTCTGGAAGATGGTGAGAGCAGAGACCAAGAAGAGGAAGAACTTTCCAAAGCTGAGCAGGAAATTGCTGCTCTGGTAGAACAGGTATAAGTTTCTTTATGGAAAAAAGTTAGTTGTTTCCAGGTTTATACTGCTTTTTGATTGTTGATCAAGGGGTTTTATTCTTGCTTCTAACAGCTCACTCCCATAGAGCGATATGCCATGAATTTTCTGGAGGCATCTCTTGAGGATATTTGCAAAGAAGAACTGAAACAGGCTGAGGTAATCTCTTATTAATTGTAATTAATAAAACTGCATTTTATTAGATTCTATCTACTAACCCCATTTCCATAAAAGTTGCGATTTGTTTTCTAAAATGCCATAAAAACAAAAATCTGTGATTTGTCAAGTCTCTTGAAACTTTAACTGTGAAATGTACAAAGAAAAGATATTCAATGTTTTCACTGACCAACTTAATTGTATTTTGTAAATATAAACAAATTTAGAATTTGATGCCTTTAACACACTCAAAAAAAAGGTTGGGACAGAGGCATGTTTACCCCTGTGTTCACCCTTCCTTTTAATTACACTTTTTAATTGTTTGGGAACTGAGGATGCTAATTGTTGCAGTTTTGCAAGTGGAATTTTTGCCCAGTCTTGCTTGATACAAGACTTCAGCTGCTCAACAGTCCTTGGTCGCCATTGTCTGATTCTCCTCTTCATGATGCAGGAGACAAATCTGGACTGCTGGCAGGCCAGTCACACACACGCACTCTGTGTCTAAGAAGCCACGCTGTTGTAGCACGTGCCAAATGAGGCCTGGCATTGTCCTGCTGAAATAACCATGGTCTTCCTGGGAAAAGACGTTGCCGTGATGGCAGCATGTCTCTCTAAAATCCCAGTATATGCCTCCGTGTCAATGGTACCTTCACACATATGCAAGTCACCCATGCCGTGGGCACTGATGCACCCCCATACCATCACAGATGCTGGCTTTTGCACCTTTCTCTTATAACAGTCTGGTTGGTCTTTTTCATCTTTGGCATGGAGAACTCAACATCCGTTTTTCCAATCTTGCGTTGAGCAATGCTCTTTTTGAACTGACTGACAATTCACTCACGAAGTTTGGCACAAAGTGGTGAGCCACAACCCACCCTTGCTTGCAAAGACTGAGCTTTTGGTGGATGCTCCTTTTATGCCCAATCCTGATACCCTCCCCTGTTACCAATTGACCTGATCATCCAAAATGGTGTTACTTGAATATTCTATAAACTTTTTTTGAGTGTGTTAAAGGCATCAAATTCTAAATTTGTTTATATTTACAAAATACAATTAAGTTGGTCAGTGAAAACATTGAATATCTTTTCTTTGTACATTTGATTTGACAGTTAAAGTTTCAAGAGACTTGACAAATCCCTTTTTTTTTTTTTTTTTTTTTTTTTTGCATTTTAGAAAAAATCCCAACTTTTATGGAAATGGGGTTTGTGGGTTTGTATGTATATATGTGTGTGTGCGTGTGTGTATGTGTGTATATATATATATATATATATATATATATATATATATATATATATATATTAGTATCTCACAAAAGTGAGTACACTCCTCACATTTTTGTAAATATTTTATATCTTTTCATGGGACAACACTGAAGAAATGACACTTTGCTACAATGTAAAGTAGTGAGTGTACAGCTCGTATAACAGTGTAAATTTGCTGTCCCCTCAAAATAACTCAACACACAGCCATTAATGTCTAAACCGCTGGCAACAAAAGTGAGTACACCCCTAAGTGAAAATGTCCAAATTGGGCCCAAAGTGTCAATATTTTGTGTGGCCACCATTATTTTCCAGCACTGCCTTAACCCTGTTGGGCATGGAGTTCACCAGAGCTTCACAGGTTGCCACTGGAGTCCTCTTCCACTCCTCCATGATGACATTACAGAGCTGGTGGATGTTAGAGACCGTGCGCTCCTCCACCTTCCGTTTGAGGATGCCCCACAGATGCTCAATAGGGTTTAGGTTTGGAGACATGCTTGGCCAGTCCATCACCTTTACCCTCAGCTTCTTTAGCAAGGCAGTCATCGTCTTGGAGGTGTGTTTGGGGTCATTATCATGTTGGAATACTGCCCTGTGGCCCAGTTTCTGAAGGGAGGGGATCATGCTCTGCTTCAGTATGTCTCAGTACATGTTGGCATTCATGGTTTCCTCAATGAACTAGCTCCCCAGTGCTGGCAGCACTCATGCAACCCCAGACCATGACACTCCCACCACCATGCTTGACTGTAGGCAAGACACACTTGTCTTTGTACTCCTCACCTGGTTGCCGCCACACACGCTTGACACCATCTGAACCAAATAAGTTTATCTTGAACTTATCAGACCACAGGACATGGTTCCAGTAATCCATGTCCTTAGTCTGCTTGTCTTCAGCAAACTGTTTGCGGGCTTTCTTGTGCATCATCTTTAGAAGAGGCTTCCTTCTGGGATGACAGCCATGCAGACCAATTTGATGCAGTGTGTGGGGTATGGTCTGAGCACTGACAGGCTGACCCCCCACCCCTTCAACCTCTGCAGCAATGCTGGCAGCACTCATACGTCTATTCTGCAAAGCCAACCTCTGGATATGATGCTGAGCACGTGCACTCAACTTCTTTGTTCGACCATGGCGAGGCCTGTTGTGTTGAGTTATTTTGAGGGGACAGCAAATTTACACTGTTGTACAAGCTGTACACTCACTACTTTACATTATAGCAAAATGTCATTTCTTCAGTGTTGTCCCATGAAAAGATATAATAAAATATTTACAAAAATTTGAGGGGTGTACTCACTTTTGTGAGATACTGTGTGTGTGTGTGTGTGTGTGTGTGTGTGTGTGTGTGTGTGTGTGTGTGTGTGTAATACATATATATATATATATATATGTGTATATGTGTATGTGTGTGTGTGTGTATATATATATATGTGTGTGTATATATGTATGTGTGTGTGTGTGTATATATATATATATATATATATATATATATATATATATATATATATATATATATATATATATATATATATATATATATATATATATATATAGAGAGAGAGAGAGAGATGGATAGATATGGAATTATAAGATTCTACTTGACTGTATGACTAAATGTAATTGCGGTCAACAGTGATTGTTTTGTCATGACAACAGGAGCAGGTTGAAGCTGCAAGAAAAGGATTAGATCAGGCAAAGGAGGAGGGTCTAAAACTGCATCAGTCATCTGATAATGATGAAGATGACTCCATGCCTCACACTCCTGAGGAACACCCTCCAGCTCGTCGCACACGCAGACACCGAGACAAAGGTGCCCCCTCTACAAGGGTCAGTGGCAGGCTTAGAGGAACACCAGCTAAAATTGATGATGATATGTCTACAACACATCCATCCCCAGACAGAGAGAGAGGGAAGAGAGGGGAGACGAGTGTGAATCGAGCCCCTGGGCCTAGTTCTAGTCTGAAGTCCTCCCAGCCCAGAGAAGTGCCTGAAAGACTCTTGCGAGGTAGAGCAGGAAACGAAGATGTGGCCTTCTCAACATCCACCACTGAAGGACCTCTGAAACGTCAAATTGATCAGCAGCTGTCCGATTCAGAAAGATCTAGAGTACCATCCCAATATCACCAGCCCCTCTCTCCAGTGCCTTCAGATGCTCCCTCTTCATCAGTGGACCGAAACCCTAGTGAACATACTTCAACACTAACAACAATATTCAGAGATACAGGGGGTGAGCATGGAGCAGAGACAGACACCAACACCCCACAACAGATCATAAGAGATAGGAGGGCATCTGTATCTTCAGAATCTATTTGCTCTCCGGAACATCAGTCAGAGCAAGATGGCCAGAATTCACCCTTTCCTTCACTGGCATCTCCACATTCTCGTTCACCACGTAAGCGCCAGTCTGCTGATGAAGAGGTCCTGAAGGGCCTTCCAGAAGATTCTCCATCTGCAAAGGTCCTTAGAAAGCTTCCTGGTCGCCTTGTCACTGTGGTTGAAGACAAGGAACCAAAGCGAAGGAAAAGGGGGGAATGTGGGAGTGGAGGAGTTCATACTGAAGGTTCCTCTGAAGAGACCGAGCAGGCTGAGTCCTCACAAGATGCAGTTCCCCTTTCACCAAGCCAGTCTCTTAACGAGTCTCTTCCAAAATCACCTTCAATGTCCCCCCTGGAGACGCAGCAATTACAGGAACAGGCCTCCCCTTCATCGCTCACGAATCCAGGAAGAAGCTACCACCCTTACTCACCTACACACCATTCACCAGACATGCCCGTCCTTCGGAACTTACCGGTGCGCCGGCGCTTGGAGACTGAATCTCGTATGGCTGCTCAATTAGGAGAACATTTCCTAGGTAGAGGCAGAGGGCTTGACCGACGCACTCCCCTATCACCAAAGAAACAGGAGCCTATTTCATCTAAGGATTGCAGTACCACCCCTAATGTTACATCTGATGCTAATGCAACGTGTTTCTCACCAGGGAAGCGCAAAAGGGGTCGGCCTCCCAAAATGTCACCTAAGCCACCAGAACCCCCAGAACAGGATATCCCTGTGGCACAGAAATCTATAAGTGAAGAACACAGTCCACCTCAGTCACCAAAGCGAAAGAGGGGACGACCTCGCAAAGATTCCACCACAAATGCAGTAGACAGTGGTAAACCTGAAAAAGAAGCAAGCTGTCCTACAAGCATATCCTCCATTTCACGGGAAAGCCTTTCAGATGTAAACCCTAATTCACGTAGTTCTAGTCTTGTGCCCTCTGTTCCTGAGTGCCCAAAAACAAACTCTGTAGCTGATGGTGCATCTGAATCATTTAAATCGGCAGACCCTCCCCAGTCTCCTAAAGCAGACATTCAAACCACTCAATTCAATGTACCCCCACCTCAAACACCTTGTGAATCTAAGATTAAGCAAACATCCACACTAGAACCGGCATCTGATCACACAAAATTTAAGGCCACAGCTCCAAACTCTGACTCTCCAGACTTTTCCCTTACATCTGTACAAGTTATTCAGACAGAAAATGCCACTCAGATCAAAACAAAACCCTCATCACTACAGCCTGCTACCACTCCAAGTGAGTGTTTTGATATCTCTGCTCCCAGGCCTGCCAAAGAGAGCATACCTTCATCTACATCCTCAATTTGTCAAAGCAGTCAAGTAACCACAATACCCTCACAGCTCTCAACTGTGTCAGACAAAGGCGTTGCTGCAGAGATACCTGTGAAATCTAATCAGTGTACAGCTCATCCCCAAGTCTCAACTACACCTACTGATTTGTTGGCACAACCAACACTTGAAAGCAACATATCAAATGCAAGTCCTTCACTAACCTCTGTTAGTGCCACATCAACTACATTAGCCCAGACATGTGAGCTTCTATCTGAACCCATTGTGAAAATTGGTGGTCTTCAGCCATTATCAGTTCCTGACTTGACTCAGCCTTCTGTTCAACCTGATATACCACTGGAATCTACATTTAATCCGAACCAGGCAAACACTGCTCTTTCTGAACCGAAGTCAGAAATAACACAAACAGCCCACACACATTCAAGCCAAATACCTATATCCCCTAAATCTTCTCCTGAGACACTTGAAATGGCATCTGACTTTTCTCAGCAATCACCTGCTTCTAGGCAGAGAGCTACAGATATGTCTGTACCTGCTGAAGAACAGAGAACTGAGAATCAGCAAGACCCTAGTGTTTCAAAGGAAGATGGCTTAATTGAATCTACAGAAGAAATGAAAACCGACATCTCTGGGGAACCTGAGAAAGCAGAGAGAGATAATGGTCAGTCTCAGGCAAAAAAGAGGAAATTGGAAAATTTGCCAGAGGATCAGAGGTCTGATGCACCCTTAATCTCAGAAACAGTGATGCAAACCAGTCCTGCGAGTGATGTAGCTGATACACCACTAGAAGAGGAGAGTCAGACAAAGGAGCAAGAGAGCAAAAGCGCAGACAAGGGAAGAAGCATTTGTCGACAAACCAGTCAGGAATCTGTTCGCTCCTCCTCTCCATCTTCTGTTTCTTCCAGTGGTACTCTTTCATCTCGGTCAAAAAAGTCTGCAGAGAGCAGTATGCCAGCAAAGAGAAAGCGAATGGAGAGAGATTTAGAAAAAGATAGTGCAGACAGAGAGTCTGATCAAGAGCGAGTGAAACCTGAGAGTCAGAGTTCCAACTCCACTTCCTCAGATTCAGAAGACTCCAGTGGTCAAGAAAGACGTCTTACTCGTTCAACACACAAAATTTTGGAGAAGGAGACCATGAGTAACAAAGCTGATAAGAACAGTATTGGGCGACGGAGGTCTGACAAGAAAGCGACCAAAGAAGTAGAGTCTACTGCTGCAACACCCGCTAGGGTAACCCGTAAATCCACAGGCACCCAACCTTTTTCACAACTGACTTCTCCAATCTCATCTGAGCCTGAAGTACTAGGCAAACGCTGCTCAGCACTCAATGCTGCTGCTAAACTTTTGGCTATGAGAGGAAAGGGACCAGATCCACCAAGTTCCAGTTCCAAAGCTAAGGCTACACAAGGACAGCAAACAACTTCTGAAAAAGTAAGTAAGTCTAAAGGCAAACAAGACCAGGACTCCCCTAAGACAAATTCAGTTGTTAATAAACCTGAGAGTAGTCAACAAACCACTACTCATTTAACAGATTCCCCGCAGTCCACCACTGGAACAGGTCACTCTGCCTCCCGCTCTACTCGGCAGCGACCAGGCAGTCTTGTGCCTCCTTTAGAAACTGAAGCCAAGAGAGCCAAAAAAGAGGAAAAGAAAAAGACTTTAGATCAGAAGGAGGAAGTAGAGGAAGAAAACAGAGAGACAAGGTCTTCGAGAGGGCACAGTGCTTGCAGTAGTGTAAGCAGTGAAAGAGGGGCAGGTAGCAGCAGGAGCCGGAGTAGCAGCAACAGCAGCCAGTGCACTCGCAGCCTGAGCTCACGGAGCACTGGTCCACCACACTCGCATTCAAGAGCTCCTTCATCGGGTAGCGACACTGAGAAAGTGAAAGGCAGGCAGAAGAAAACTGAAGAGAACCGAGGCCGTGAAAGCAGGAGAGAGAGGCATTCAAAAAATCATGAGAAGCCAGAGCCCAGTGCTGGGTCATGTGAGGGAACACCTGACAGGGTGCTGAGGAGTGTTGCTGCGCTGGCAGCAGCTCAGGCTCGCACTCCAGCTAGCAACACCCGTTCCTCCTCCAGTCAACAACGGCACTCCAAAACTTGATTTAACACGAGAGATAATGACTGAGAACCGCAGTAATGAGAGGAAGGTTTTTACAGGTTTTAAGGAACGGGGATCAAACTTGCCATTCTTAACACTGTCTGCGAGATGTCAAATTGAGTCTATTGCACTTTGCAATAAGAACTAAACTTGGGTGCATTCTATTAAGCCATCTTGAGTGTGGAGAGGAAATGGAGATGCAGGACAGATGGGGAGATGGTTACTCATTAAAAATATGGCATTGGTATGGTCTTGGTAATAAGGTTAAAAGGACTGTACCTAACTATACCACGAGGACTTTGGACAGCTGGGCAAGGGGCAAGAGTTGTTTAGTTCACACTATGTACTGTAATCATTTAAAGACTGGAATACTAAAAGAAGTATCTGTTAAAATGGGTCATGTGTACCCTTTATACAGAGTTTACTTGTGCTGCAAAGGTGATCGCATAAAGTAATTTATGCTTAGTTTGAAAGATTGATTGTTAAAACATTTTTAAGCAGTTGGGCTATGACAAAATGTTTGCCTAGCTGTTGACTATTGTTTGTTTCAAGTCAGTTGATAAATTAAGAATATTCTGTGGTTTCTTCCAGGGTATGAAGAGAGCAGGTCTGTAAATGTGATTTTGCTGCACTATGCTGGAATTAGTCTCTACTCAGACCTCCTTGTCTTGTGTAATTTTTTCCCGTATCAGTTTCTTTTAAGTCCAGCCTGCATTTCTCCATTTGCACATCTTACATAATACCCCTGGATAGTTTTTTTTTTTACATCGCTTTCAATCAAGTAAATTAATTACTGGTACCTCACACTATGTATATCTTTGAGCTTGTGAAAAAGTCTGCTTGTTCTGGCAATATGGAGATGAAATGCAACCTCATTTTTTTTTCACCTTTTCCAAAGTATTAGTGGTCAACTTTCTATTAAACTTTTTGTCGAACAGTCTCAAGTTAGTGTGACAAAGTGAGAGTGCCTGTTGATCCACATGAGATTGGATCCCTGTTTGCCTTGTTAAGAGAACAAATTTGGGCTTCAAAATTTTTAGTGTTTAAAGTGTAATAGACATTTTCCATCCAGAACCACAGGAGGTACAGCTGTGTTAAAGTCCAACCAAACTGAAAACACCTCTTTAGTGTAAATTGCTGTTGTCATCCTTTTTTTTTTTATTCATCCTTTTATGATCTCCTGCATAAACCTTTTGAATTTTTTTCAGCAGAACCTTGACAGTTGCTGCTGTTATCCCATTTTGGGGTAGACACTTGTTTTTGGGAATGGGTAGAATGTGGTGATAGTCTTATTTTTATTTTGTCTCTTTGAATTTGTTACATTCCTTTTGTTCCCATGTAATTCCACATTGTTTTACTTGAAAGATTGAAACAACAAAAGTCAGTTGAATAAAAAGACCAAAAATATCTATATTTTGTCATGTGTTGTTCGATACACGGGCAGGTATTGTTGCCACCTCACAGTTCCAGGGTCCTGGTTTGATCCTGAGCTCAGGCTGCTGTCTGAGTTTTTGTGCATGCTCTTCCTGTGGGTACGTGGGTTTTCTCTGGGTTCTTCCCATCTCCAAAAGCATGCCAGTAGATGAACTAGCTACAATAAATTGTTTTTAGTCGTGAATTTGTATGTGCATGCACGGTGCCCTAAATTGGACAAGTGTCCTATCCAGCGTGCCTTCCCACCTCACGCCCAGTGTTCCGGGTTTCTGTACAGGCTCTGCATCTACGGCGAGTAGAAGTCTTCTATTTGCATTTCTACTAGAGAAAAGTACCTTTTTTTTACTGCATGTAAGTGTAAAAATTTATTTTCCTTTTTATTATATAATTATTTTGATGATCAGTTGCTATAGACATCTCTGAGTGCAGACCAAAACATGATGGAACATGACGAAACAATCCACTGTGTGGTGCAAATATCTCCCTCCGCTCCCTTTGCCAGTGCTTTGCTGCTTAAGGGACATGTCTGACTGGTTGATTCATGTACTGCATTGTACACAATCATGAAATCATGGTTTTCAAACTAATTCTCTTCTTATTCAAATAGGCTACTCGTAATCTTGGTTCTAAAACGGCATTGAGTTAAATATTTTTGTGAAGTATGATAGACTTGTGAAGTGAAAATATTCCTTATTTATGTTTTATCTGTCTACAGTGGCATATACTGACATGTATTCCTGTTGAAATGTGCTATTCAAACAAACAAAGAAAAGTACTCATCCATAAGATGAAACGCTCAAAATCAGCTGCAACATGCACCTACGAAAGAAGAGGTCTGTCTAAACTATATGTATTTCATCTCTGTATTTATAGACCAGTATTGTGTGGGTTTTTTTTGTGTGTTTGAGGGGGGATGCATGTCATTGGATGCTACTGTAAATGCACAGCTTTCTCGGCCAATTGAAAGATGTGCAATACAATTGGTTTTCTTCGATTTGAAAGCGTGTCTGTTCAAACATTTGAGCCAATCCAGTTTTCTCCTACTTCAGAGTGATATTTGACATGCAGAAAGTAATGTAAAAGTAAAAATGTAATGTAATGTAAACGTTAGTATAGTTTGCTTTTTTAACGTAATGGAATAAAAGCATAAAGTCTGCAAAATGGAAATACAGGTCCGTCTCAAAAAAGTAGAATATCGTGGAAAAGTTCATTTTATTCTGTAATTTAATTCAAAAAGTGGAATTTTCATATATTATAAATTCATTACACATAACCTGAAATATTTCAAGCCTTTTTTTGTTTTAATCTTGATTGCGCCTTACAGCTCATGGAAATTAGATACTGGAAAAATCCAGTATCTCAAAAATATTAGAATAAAGAATTTATAATACAGCAATGTGGACCTGAGAAGACTCTAATCAGCTAATTAACTCAAAACACCTTTTTACTCAAAACACCGCTGCTCAGTGGTCCAAAGTCCGCTTTTCAGAGGAAAGTAAATTTTGCATTTCATTTGGAAATCAAGGTCCCAGAGTCTGGAGGAAGAGTGGAGAGGCACAGAATCCAAGTTGCTTGAAGTCCAGTGTGAAGTTTCCACAGTCAGTGATGATTTGGGGTGCCATGTCATCTGCTGGTGTTGGTCCACCGTGTTTTCTCAAGTCGAGAGTCAATGCAGCGTCTATCAGGAGATTTTAGAGCACTTCATGCTTCCATCTGCGGACAAGCTTTATGGAGATGCTGATTTCCTTTTCCAGCAGGACTGCTGCCCTCAATGCCAAAACTACTAGTAACTGGTTTGCTGACCATGGTCTTACTGTGCTTGATTGGCCAGCCATCTCGCCTGACCTGAATTTTGTCAGGAGGAAGATGAGAGACACCAGACCCAACAATTCAGACGAGCTGAAGGCCGCTATCAAAGCAACCTGGGCTTCCATAACACCTCAGCAGTGCCACAGGCTGATTGCCTCCATGCCACGCCGCATCGATGCAGTAATTCGTGCAAAAGGAGCCCCGACCAAGTATTGGGTGCGTAAATTAACATACTTTTCAGAAGGTTGACATTTCTGTATTATAAATTCTTTATTCTAATATTTTGAGATACTGGATTTTTGATTCCCATTAGCTGTAAGCTGTAATCATCAAGATTAAAACAAAAAAGGCTTGAAATATTTCACTTTGTGTAATGAATCTAGAATAATATGAAAGTTCCACTTTTTTACATTTAAATTACAGAAAAAAAGAAAAAAACAACTTTTCCACTATCTTCTAATTTTTTAATTTTTTAATTTATTTTTTTTTTAGATGCACCTGTACTTTACTAAAATGCAGTACTGAACTGGTTTTTAGTGTATGTACAGTATGTGTGTGTAAGTGTGGGTGTATATTTGTGTGGATATTTCTCCCAAGTACACTACATGGCCAAGTATTTGTGGCTATCAGACCATCACACCAATATCAGGGTCTTCCCCAAATTGTTGGCATAAAATTGGAAGCACATAATTGTATGATTTGTATGCTGTAGCATTACAGTTTGCCTCCACTGGAACTAAGAGACCCTAACCTGTTCCACCATGACATTGCCCCTGTGCAGAAAGTGAAGTCTATAAAGGTATTGCAAAGTGTGGAGTGGAGGAAATTGGATGGCTTTGCACAGAGCCCTGATTTCAACCACACTAAACAGCTTTGGAATGAACTGGAACAATGACTGCACACCACGGCTCCTCACCCAACTTGATCACACTAATGCGCCTGTGCCTGAATGGGCAAAGTCTGGTCAAAATCTAGTGAAAAGCCTTCTCAGAAGAGTGGAGGTGATTTATAACAGCAGAGGGAGATTAAATCTATAATTTAATGTTTAAAAAGCACATTATGGGTGTGATGGTCAGGTGTCCACATACTTTTAGTAATAGTGTATCAGAATGTTGAGTGATTCCTATCCTCAGTAGTGAACAGTATCAGTGCTTAGACAGGTCATAACAAGACCAAGTTTTATGAGTATTTAATGCATAAATTCAGGTCATTCCAAAGGCATCATACATTTTTCTGCAACTGTACCCCATTCTAGATATGCAGGGGAATAGTGTTCAAATCCATTAGGTTCAGGAAGACCCTGAGGAAGAAAACCATGAGTGATTCTGAATAGCAGCAAATATGAACCATGAGGTAATGTATCATAATAGCACAATGTATTACATTTACTTAATGTTTTTTTTTTTTCTTTTTTCTTTTTCTCTTTTAAAGCAAATTGATGCATCCTTACAAAAAATCTGCCAGTCAAACGTTTTTGAACACCTGGAACTATGTTTTAATATTGTTCAATCACTGTTATTGCCACATACCAAAAATATACCGAAAGGCAATTAAATAAGCAAACCTAAATGTTTGTGGAACTTATTAGCTGTTCAGTCTCAGATCGTAAGAGTGCTTTATTAAAGGCAGGTGCACTTGTCACCGTTGCCTCTAGCTTGCTCATCTACATCCAGATTGCTGTAAAGCTTCTTTTCTGATTATTGTTAAAAATTGCAGTAAAAATAAACTTGAACTGAAATTAAACTGAATAATTACTGGAAATCCAGAATGTAGATTATAGAAATGCGAAACAAAATACGATAAAAAAAAGGGGTCACATCATTCACATGTCCTTTCTCATAAATATAATCAATACATGTATTATTTAAGTGTCAGTGTCATACCCGAGTGCTCCGCCATTTTTTTTATTTGCTGTGTTACTAGTCGGTTTTGATCATCTCTGGGTAGCAACTCGGAACAGCACATTGGCCACACTGCACCTTGTACTCACCAGTCATTAAGCCAATCTCTGAGAAGACAATAAACAGAATAAACCCATTACAAAACTACTACTCAGGAATTCTTATCAAGTCGGTCATTTTCTCCTAGCCGAGCAGTATATGTACAGAATGGTGATGTATGACTGTACAGTATTCTGTCTCCCAGAGTCACTTGAGTTGTCATTCTTGACAAATTCTGTGAAATTTTTCAGAAACTTTGTTACTGACCACCTCTGTTGTTACTTTTGACCAAATACGAAGTTGCACATGTAAATCTCTTTTGTTACTCATCACCTTGTTGAAAAGCAAAGTGTTTACAATGCAAAAGAGACGTGCACGAATCAAGTAATGGATATAAAAAATCGGATAATTTTAAAACCAGAGTTTTGCACAAAAAAACTTGTTAAATGTTGTGTTAAAATAAAACTATGTATAAGCTAAAAAAAAAAAAAAATGCTAAAGCCAACAATGTAACTCATTTCCAGTGTTAATTCGTTTCGGATAAATACCGCCTCAGGGAGCCATTTTTTTTTTTTTAGAATTGACTGTGTGACGTTTTCTTTCTTGTTAGCTACATTAGCTTCAAAGCTCCAGTGCAAAAATAAAGAAGCTAATCTGTGACACTAAATATGCTCTTGTTTGGCTGACTATATTTTGGTTAGTATTAAAATAATTCCTGACAGAACTATTCCTTTAAAAGGAGTGTGTTATCTTCAACATGGGCGTCTGAACTTCCACAGTGTCTCTCCCAATAAAGCAGACGCGGTGTTTCCTCAAGAATTGGTTTCGGCATCAATGTAACACCTTCGGCTCGGAGGGAAATGAGGAAACGGGAGGCAGGCTTGGGATAGCTCAACTTGGCTCTTTATTATTTTCTCTTTGTTTTCAAGAGCTTTTCAGCGCTGGGGTACCCTCAAAAGTTTCAGTCTCAGGCACACACACACACAGTTCAGCTTTCGCCGTTCGGCTTCCGTCCCACTCAGCACATCATTTCTTAGCCGAAACACAAAACAGTCGTTTATTAATCCCACACAGGTGACCCCATTCACCCATCGGCGCGCTCCTTCTCCTTGACCCCTCCTCCTAGTCTCCGCTAAACCACGCCCCCGCTGCCACAACTTCCTATCGAGATCACAAGAAATGGGCAGTTATTGATATGAATAGTCATACATTAGATTGCAAATATCCCTTAGAATTAAATAGTTTAGTTGAACAAATTAGCTGTTTAAGATGATGTACTCTGCCTGTAGTCAAATTAATATTAATTGAATCATCCATCCATTTCCCATACCGCTTATCCTACACAGTGTCACTGGGAGCATGGAGCATATCCCAGGGAACTCAGGGCACAAGGCAGGGGACACCCTGAACGGGGTGCAAACCCATCGCAGGGCACAATCGGACACGCTACAGACAATTTGGAAATGTCAGTCAGCCTGCAATGCATGTCTTTGGACTGGGAGAGGAAACCGGAGTACCCAGATGAAACCCCGAAGCAGAGGGAGAACATGCAAGCTCTGCACACACAGGGCGGAGGTGGGATTCAAACCCCCTACCCCAGAGGTGCGAGACAAATGTGATAACCACTAAGTCCAATTGCCCCCACAATGTTTTTTTCCCCCGTCAAAACATTACCTGCAATATCTATTTTCTAGACACCCCATGGCTTTATTCCTTAAAGTGCAGGGCAACCGACAGTGTCTCATAAGATGCTTAATTTCATTACTTGAGACAACATATAAATCCCCCTCTACATAGTTAATAAATGTTAATAAATGTACAGTATCTCACAAAAGTGAGTACACCCCTCACATTTTTGTAAATATTTTATTATATCTTTTCATGGGAGAACACTGAAGAAATGACACTTTGCTAGAATGTAAAGTAGTGAGTGTACAGCTTGTATAACAGTGTAAATTTGCTGTCCCCTCAAAATAACTCAACACACAGCCATTAATGTCTAAACCGCTGGCAACAAAAGTGAGTACACCCCTAAGTGAAAATGTCCAAATTGGGCCCAACTAGCCATTTTCCCTCCCTGGTGTCATGTGACTCGTTAGTGTTACAAGGTGTCAGGTGTGAATGGAGAGCAGGTGTCTTAAGTTTGGTGTTATCGCTCTCACACTCTCTCATACTGGTCACTGGAAGTTCAACATGGCACCTCATGGCAAAGAACTTTCTGAGGATCTGAAAAAAAGAATTGTTGCTCTACATGAAGATGGCCTAGGCTATAAGAAGATTGCCAACACCCTGAAACTGAGCTGCAGCACGATGGCCAAGACCATACAGCGGTTTAACAGGACAGGTTCCACTCAGAACAGGCCTCGCCATGGTCGAACAAAGAAGTTGAGTGCACGTGCTCAGCATCATATCCAGAGGTTGGCTTTGCAGAATAGACGTATGAGTGCTGCCAGCATTGCTGCAGAGGTTCAAGGGGTGGGGGGTCAGCCTGTCAGTGCTCAGACCATACGCCGCACACTGCATCAAATTGGTCTGTATGGCTGTCGTCCCAGAAGGAAGCCTCTTCTAAAGATGATGCACAAGAAAGCCCGCAAACAGTTTGCTGAAGACAAGCAGACTAAGGACATGGATTACTGGAACCATGTCCTGTGGTCTGATGAGACCAAGATAAACTTATTTGGTTCAGATGGTGTCAAGCGTGTGTGGCGGCAACCAGGTGAGGAGTACAAAGACAAGTGTGTCTTGCCTACAGTCAAGCATGGTGGTGGGAGTGTCATGGTCTGGGGCTGCATGAGTGCTGCCAGTTCATTGAGCGAACCATGAATGCCAACATGTACTGTGACATACTGAAGCAGAGCATGATCCCCTCCCTTCGGAAACTGGGCCACAGGGCAGTATTCCAACATGATAACGACCCCAAACACACCTCCAAGACGACCACTACCTTGCTAAAGAAGCTGATGGTAAAGGTGATGGACTGGCCAAGCATGTCTCCAGACCTAAACCCTATTGAGCATCTGTGGGGCATCGTCAAACGGAAGGTGGAGGAGCGCAACGTCTCCAACATCCACCAGCTCTGTGATGTCGTCATGGTGGAGTGGAAGAGGACTCCAGTGGCAACCTGTGAAGCTCCGGTGAACTCCATGCCCAACAGGGTTAAGGCAGTACTGGAAAATAATGGTGGCCACACAAAAATATTGACACTTTGGGCCCAGTTTGGACATTCTGACTTAGGGGTGTACTCACTTTTGTTGCCAGCGGTTTAGACATTAATGGCTGTGTGTTGAGTTATTTTGAGGGGACAGCAAATTTACACTGTTATACAAGCTGTACACTCACTACTTTACATTGTAGCAAAGTGACATTTCTTCAGTGTTGTCCCATGAAAAGATATAATAAAATATTTACAAAAATGTGAGTGGTGTACTCACTTTTGTGAGATACTGTATATATGTGGGGAAAAAACTCTCCACATATAATTGAGAGCCAAAATTTGCTATGAACATAAGTTTGGAATAATGATTTCTGACAGGTTGATCCTGGTAATATGAAATTACATAAAGCATGCATTTAGACTAGGTGTGTCTAGATACAATCATATCTACAAAAGTGGGTGCAGGTTTTCATTCAAATCAAGCAGGAGCCACACCTGATTCCACCTTTTTAATCAGTTGCTCTTGGCTTTCAATAGACTGGGGTGTGGCTTCTGCTTGGTTAGAATGAAAACCTGAACCCACACCTGCCCGTTCTGGATAAGATTGGGCAGCACTGATTTAGACACATACTGACACCTTTGATTGGCATCTAACAAAATGATTTAAATATTGTTGGACTATACCACCTACAATCAAATTGGTGTCATCTTTTTGATATATAGCAATATATAATTGCTGAACATAAAACCTCATATTTATTAAATGTTATACAGCTATTACAATGGGAACACTGTACTTGTTCTGATAACACTACCCCAAAAATAATTTTTTTTTTTTGTTGTTGTAATTATTATTTTAAGATGAACTGGAATTTTCTGTGCTAATTTTCTTCAACTCCTCAGCTCCATTCTTGATTGCATTCTGACACTTTTAAGTCACTTTGGAATAATGAAGCATCTGCCATAATTCTTTTCACTGGAACAAAAACTTGCATGCCATAATTCCTGGCACCAGTGAATTTAATATTTAATTACTTTGGATCCGGTTTGTAATGTTACACTGGAAAAAAAAAAAAAAAAGATTTTTGAGTAATTATAATCATGCCCTGCATGTAATTATAATCTGCACCTTCAGCAGGGTTAATGCACACATCCAGACAGAATCAGCTGTCATCTCTGTCATGCAGATGAACTTCATGGACTTCCTGGTACGAAGATACTTACAATTGGTATAGTGTTACTGAAGTATAATTTTCGACCATCCATAATTATTGTACTTTGAAGAGCTCTTCATCTCATCACTTCTCTGTGTGTTTTGCAGCGAACTAGAAGTTGATGTCCATTTGGGAAGATGTTCTCATTCTCCATGTTCAGCAACACCTATATGCTCCACTCATTTCCCTGCCAGACACCAATCCACCAGGCTTTTACTTACAGTACTTACTTACATTTTATTTCCTAATATGGTGTTTTGAATACTTTTTCTCTGGAAACTGTATGTACTATTAATTTCAATTCAGTTTTATTTGTAAAGCGATTTTAACAGTGGACATTGTCACAAAGCAGCTTTACAGAAATATATAAATTCAAGATATAATTTTTTTATTTATCCCTAATGATCAAGCCAGAGGTGACGGTGACAAGGAAAAACTCCCGGAGACGATATGAGGAAGAAACGTTGAGAGGAACCAGAAGGGAACCCATCCTCATCTGGGTGACAACGGATAGTACGATTATAAATAATTTTCTTCTATAACTGTGTACTACACAGTCAAAAAGTGCAACTGTGTAACCAGGAAATTCATTATAGTTTTCACATGAAGTCTATTTTGTTGAAGTTCTCAACTGTTCACTGATGGAGACCTGCGTGTCTGTAAAGCTGTAGCAAGTGTAGTTACTACACTGTAATATGTACATATTTAATTTACATTCAGTGTTCGCAAAATACAGTATATTCAGATTATTGTGTAAACTGGCATTTGAACCACTAGGTGGCGAACTAACCTAAGTTTGGCCTGCTTTACACGTTGCGTGTCTTTTTCTGGGTTCGTATAACGCCAATATATGAAATTTCTGCAGCTGTTAGAACTAGTTAGAGGCCAGTATAGTGCGATGAATAAGCCATAGTATTATAAATGTACAAGTGAATATCACAGCTTTGGTATATCTGGGGAAAAAATATCACATTAAATAATGTAAACATCATGCATAATGGCAGTTCAAGTATCAGATTAGTTCATTTGTGTGTGTTGTATGACAAAACGTAGGCCTATAACAATGGCAACTTTCTTTATTATGGTGTATTTTGTACTGCCATATCCCTGACTTACCACCTAACAAAAAGTGAACTCTATCATGTATTTTTATTGATTCAGATGACACTGAATGAACATTAACCTTCAAGCAGTCTGCGTTAAATATTTTCATATTCATTAATATATTCACATTCATTTCATTTCATTAAAACTTTTGTTTGTATTCATCAGGATTAATGGATGATCTGTCATCTGATGTGGTGGAAAATCTCTTCAACCAAAGGTAAAAATCTACCAGGGTCAAGGGGTTAAGGATGCCATTGAATTGAAGATACCACAAAGCCGAGACTTCTGCAGATCGTCTGAATAAATACAGTTGTGGCACAGGTTTTTATATAATTCTGAAACAGTGATTTCACTAATTTAGGCGGGGTTTTCCCCCATTTCATTTTTAGTCGCACTCCGACCTTTTGCCATAGTTAATTCATCGTTGTCACACCTTATTTATAATTGTGGCATGAGCTCAGTCAACTTATTAAAAAAAAAAACAACAATTTATTTTTTATAACATTGTCACAGTTTAAATGCTGATTTGTCATCCAGTCACTCTTAAAATGCTGACTGTTTTTCAGTCACTCTTAATCATACGCTTAAATGCTGATTTAACATTCTTAATCTTTTACATTGTCATCTTAGTCTTCTACATTGTCAGTACTGTCAGCACTACTGTCAGTACTTCATGATTGAAGCACATTCGAAGTTATTTTTAGGCCTTTGACGGGTACAAAACATTTCTTGTTGATTAATTCACATTTTTTATTGAACCTGATGGATTACACAATAATCATACTCAAATCAAACTTTGATCAAGAAGAATACTCTATACTGAACATAAAAGTGTGTGTGTGTGTGTGTGTGTGTGTGTGTGTGTGTGTGTGTGTGTGTGTGTGTGTGTGTGAGAGTGAGAGTGAGTGAGAGAGAGAGAGAGAGAGAGAGAGACAGAGAGACAAGCAACAGGTTGTCAGTTTACTGTAGATTGAAAGTCCTCTTTGTGATAAAATCTGGTGTTAAACTGCTTTTGTTTACTCATGGAACCCTTGCGTGTGTTTATATGTATATGTGTGTAGACGAAAATAAAGACTAAGTTGTGACTTATTAGTTCAGAAGACGCATTTAACTAATATAAAATAAATGAACTGACCAATTATATGGATGTTAGGCAGTGTACTTCTTCGTTTGGGTCCTTAATTTCACAAATGCTTGAACTAGTTAATGTTTACAGTAGGAATAATTGACAATGAGCCGTTTGGGAGCAAAAAGTGTCGGCTCTTATTGGCTGACTCAAATGATCTGACTCAGTGAGCCGGAATTCTCAACATTAGTGCGTCAACTGGAAATACAAGATATGTTCAAAAAACGTTTGTATTACAATGTTTGACATGACAGTGCTGATATTTTTACATTTAATGTTAAAAAAAAACAATCAGCATGCGAGTTTTTAGAGCGCGGAAAGTGATTGGATAGCTCTGCGCGCGCCTGACCTAACACATTCGGACTCGGAAACATTTTCAGAAATCACGAGAAATATTCACGTTTCGATCTCCTTACGCGACTCTTTGTGAATGAAGAGAGGTGTGTATTTTGTCCACACTGATTTTTAATACATTTGTTATCTACATTAATTTGTGTTAGCTAACTCGTGGCTCATCTGTTTACAATTCGTCGTTCTGTTGCTATAGCAACGGTGAATCCAGCACTATGCGTGGGTGATCATGCTATTACTGGGAGGTTTTGTTGTTATTACATCGCCGGGAATGTGATACAGGTAAGTTGATTATGTATTTGTCACGTAGTAGGCTATTTTAACAACTTTTATTCTTTCTGCTCGTGAGTATGTTTTTTGTTTTTTTGTTTATAAAGTAACGTTATAGCAAGAACCTTTTATAGCCTCTTATAAACCTTTTAAAGATATGGCAAGAATATGTAATAGATTGTTGATTCGTCACATTGCCTCAGTAATTATTATTATTTTTTAAATGGACCTTAACACACAAAATAGTTTTAGGACAAACTACTTTAGTCTTAGTCACCACCTGTTTGCCCATTTGTTTTTGTACCCAAATTTCATTTACTGTTGAAATCTAAGTTCAATTTTTTAACCGGCTTTTAAAAGTAAAATGCAGTTTGTTCCAGCACAGATAAGCATCTTTTTTTTTTTTTTTTTTTTTTTTAATATAAGCATTTACTTTATTTTGACTTCTGTAAATACTTTGGACAAATATAGGGGTTTCTCCCTCTTTTCTACTTTGTCTCCTGTTTATCTTGGTGTTTGTGTGTATATATATATATATATATATATATATATATATATATATATATATATATATATATATATATATATATATCTCAGGTGTTTGTTTCTATTGTATCTCTCTTGTTACCTAATCATGAGGATTTTGGTGTGTGTGTTAACCTTGCACAAACGAAATTAAGTTTTTATCAGGGACTGTGTGCCAGCTCTGAGACATACATGTGGCCCAGTATCTTCCCAGCAGGGAAAATGACAGCATAAGCTGATAAACAGAAACAACTGAGTTGTACAGAGAAGTAATTTGCTGCCTGCTTGAAAGGCATCCCTGTTCTCAAGCACTCCACAGGTAAGTGTGTAATGTTTGATCGATCATTCAATGTTAGCTTTGGTTATAGAATGTGCAGGGAACTGAGCACCATGTGAATTCCTCTATTCACCTAAGTATGAAAAGGCTTATTGTTAAATAGTTGCAATGTATGTTACCTGTGTTTGTGGCTTTTCCTTTTGTAATAGACTTGGTAATGTATTAGAGAGCTAGGTATAGAAACAGGTTATACAGGTTTTAAAATGAACCAGAATATTCAGTGGTAATATTACTCCTGTGTTAGGTCAGGTACTCCAAGAGCCAAGGTCAGGGTTATCCAGATCACAGGATCGAAATACAGTTACCTAGCACCCAGGCCTCCCGAAGCTTGCTGGGATGTCCCTTGACAACCTCTTGTAAATGTAGTCAACTCAAGCCAAGATGTCTGTGCCTGCATGTGTCCCATATTTATTTTCTTTTTTTGTGAATAACATTTTTATTGGTTTTCCATGAATGATAACAACCAATTGTGATAGCTACACAATCTATTTTCCTCTGTTCAAAATCACTCTTGTATGACTGCCACTTGTGAAAAAAAGGAAAGAGTAACATATGCTCCTATTTGCATTGTACAAGTCATAGTAATAACCTAGTTGATTGATGTTTAGTGTTAGGATGTAACATATAACAGGGCATTTTCATTACTCAGTCAGAGATAAGATGAGCTGTTTTATCATCGTTCACCTTCATCATAACATTCTTAACATGTATTTTATTTAACACTTTTTCTGTGTTGCTTTTGGCCTCTAAGCATGGACTCTCCTGTAGAGGGTCTAGAGCCCCAAGACTATTTTCAATACAAGCCCAATGCAGAGGAGGAGGGAGAGGGCTGGGGCAGTGATGGTCATGTTGAAATCTATACCTCAAACTTTGCAGGAAGCAAGAAGAAGAAGAAAAGAAAGAAAAGGTCAGCTGTTTACATTACTGTAGGCTATTGTTTAAGTTGCTGTGTTAGTGTTCTGGTACAACCATGAGCAGCAGAACAATAATAAGAATGAGAAACCACTGCATATCATTGTCAGTGCAATATACAGTAGCTCTTTTTACTATGTTCTGAGCAATGCACAGGTCTGTCCCTTTGCCTGCCTCCTTTCTTTCAGATGATTGTGGATCAATCTCACTAACTGTAAATATGAGAGTGGTGAGTTTCACTTCTAGATGTAGGATTAAAATGTATAGTTATATATGTTGTTTTCAGAATTTGCTAAGTCTTAGATCATAGCTGTTTACAATGATACCACGACTGCTTTTTCTTGTTACTATAAGTGCGCCGTGCTGCCCGCAAATATGGTCTGCGAGAGGCTGGGGAAGGAGAAGACTGGACTTTATTTTGGACCGATTTTTCAGTGTCTTTGGATAGAGTCATGGAAATGAAGCGATATCAGGTAATTACTCTTAATCTTTGCCCACTCACTGTCTCACTCATTTCACTTTACTGGTTCCATGTTTGATTCCATTGTGCAGAAAATCAACCATTTTCCAGGAATGAATGAGATATGTAGGAAAGACCTCCTTGCAAGAAACCTGAACCGTATGTTGAAGCTCTTTCCAAAAGACTATAGTATCTTTCCCCGCACTTGGTGCCTTCCTGCAGAGTAAGTGTTCTGCTTGCAGTATTAACGCTATATCCATAATATCAGTGGACCTAATGCTGGCGTATTCTTATTGGCTAATGACATTGGCTTTATCTTTTTTACTCATATGCTTCAGTTACAGTGATTTTCAAGCCTACACAAGAGCCAAAAAGCATAAAACCTATATTTGCAAACCAGAGTCAGGTTGCCAAGGTCGCGGTATCTTTCTCAGCAAGTCCAGTAAAGACATCCGACCAGGTGAACACATGATTTGCCAGGTGTATATATCCAAGGTAAGACACGCATAGCTATTCCAGGCCAAAATCTATTTTTATGCATTTCTCATACTGCGAATATACACTTTAATCAAACTGCCATTTTCTGATTTTTGAACCTATTACATTTCTTTCCATAGCCATTTATAATTGATGGATTCAAGTTTGACTTGCGCATTTATGTGTTGGTGACTAGCTGTGATCCCTACCACATCTTTGTGTACAAAGAGGGACTGGCTCGTTTCTGCACCAACCAGTACAGTGAGCCCACCAATAGTACTATGGTGAGAGCCAGTAGATAACTCAAACCCAATAGAATTGTATAATGATTGCAAAAAAATGATAATATTGAACATGGAAATCTTATTAGCAGTTCATATTGCACTTTAATAAAAAAAACTAATCACTAATATCAAGCATCAAATATGCAATAATTTTCCATTTGCATTGCTTAAGAACGTTTCTCTCTGTCACTCCACCCTTTTCCTTGAAGGATGATGTTTGCATGCACCTGACCAACTATGCCATCAACAAGCACAGTGAGAATTTTGTCCATGATGATGACAGGGGAAGCAAACGGTAGTATTTTTTTCCTAAATAAACGGAGACTTTTACATATACTTAAAATTTTTTATTTTTCTTATTCCTGAAACAAAAAGTTTTTTTTGTTTTTTTGTTTGATAAAAAATAATTATTATCTCATAGGAAGCTTTCAGCCTTCAACAAGTATCTGGAGTCCATGAGTTATGACCCGCAGAAGGTGTGGGCAAATATTGATGATGTGATCATTAAGACCCTCATCTCAGCTCATCCAATACTCAAACACAACTACCACACCTGCTTCCCCAACCATACAGCAGGCAGTGCCTGCTTTGAGATCCTGGGCTTTGATGTCTTGCTAGACCACCGGCTCAAGCCCTGGCTATTAGAGGTGGACTTTCTTTTGAAAGACTTAATTGATATAAGTAGTATGAATAATTTGTTCTGGCTCTCGCCATAGTGCTACATTCTCTAGGTCTATGTGTGTTTTTGTGTTTGTATCCTTATATGCATATATGCATTAGTATTTTGACCTTCCCCTACCCGTGCGTCTGTATAGGTCAATCATTCTCCTAGCTTCACCACAGACTCTCATTTGGACCATGAAGTGAAGGACAACTTGCTGTATGACACTCTGGTGCTGATTAACTTGGGGGCTTGTGATCGCAAGAAGATCACAGAAGAGGAGAAGCGTAGGGTGAAAGAGCGACTACAGCAGAATCGCTCCAGAGAGACCAGGTACTTTTAGGTCATTTTGACACATGGCTACTGTGACAGTAAACATTGACAGCAATACAGTTGACATAATATTCCACATATTCCAAAATTCTAGTATCATTAAGAATTGAAAGTCACATTATGACTATGTGTCTGTGTTCTTCATTTAGTATGCTGTAACTAGCAAATGGTACTATATATATACACTCACTGAGCACATTACTGGGAACACTTACACACCTACTCATTCATGCAATTATCTTATGAGCCAATTGTGTAGCAGCAGTGCAATGCACAAAATCATGCAGATATGGGCTAGCAGCTTCGGGCAATGCTCACATCAACTATCAGAATCTGGAAAAATGTGATCTCAGTGATTTTGATCATGGCATGATTGTTGGTGTCAGACAGGCTGCTTTAAGTATTTCTATAACTGCTGATCTTCTGAGATTTTCACACACAACAGTCACTAGAGTTTACTCATAATGGTGCAATAAAGAAATATATCCAGTGAACAGCAGTTCTGTGGACAGAAATGCCTTGTTGACGGGAGAGGTCAATGGAGAATTGCCAGACCGAACCACTGGCCAAACCCAGATAACCACTCTGTACAATTGTGGTGAGCAGAAAAGCATCTCAGAATGCACAACACATCGAACATTGTGACGGATGGGCTACAACAGCAGAAGACCACGTCGGGTTCCACTTCTGTCAGCCAAGAACAGAAAGCCGAGGCTGCAGTGGGCACAGGCTCACTAAAACTGGACAGTTGAAGACTGGAAAAATGTAGCCCCGTCTGATCTCGAGTTCTGCTAAGGCACACGATGGTAAGGTCAGAATTTGGCACCAACAGCATGAATCCATGGACCCAACCTGCTTTGTGTCAACAGTCCAGGCTGCTGGAGGTGGTGTAATGGTGTGGGGAATCTTTTCTTGGCACACTTTGGGCCTGTTAATACCAATCAATCATCACTTGAATGCCACAGCCTATTTGAGTATTGTTGCTGATCCTGTGCATCCCTTAATGGCCACAATTTACCCATCTTCTAATGGATACTTCCAGCATGATAATGCACCATGTTACAAAGCAAAAGTCGTCTCAAACTGGTTTCATGAACATGATAATGAGTACAATGTTCTTCAGTGGCCTCAATGTTCCCAGTCACCGGATCTGAATCCAATAGAACACCCTTGAGATGTGGTACAACAGAAGATTTGCAGCATGAAAGTGCACCTGAAAAATCTGCAGGAATTGCATATCAGCATGGACCAGAATCTCAAATGAATGTGTCCAACATCTTGTGGACTCCATGCAATGACAAACTGAGGCTGATTTGAGTGCAAAGGGAAGTTCTACCCAGTATTAGTGTAGTGTTCCTAATAAAGTGCTCTGTGAGTGTATTTCTCTTATATTTAGTTAGTCTCTGTGGAGCTACTATTCTGGTCTGTGATCAGGAATGAGGAACTTCGCCAGGCCCAGGCTGCCAGTATGGAGCAGATGCAGAGATATGAAGCCAATCACCTAGGGGGATTCCGTCCAATCTACCCCACAGAGGGAGGAGAGAAATATGAGAAATATTTTAAACACAGCAGCTCTCTGTTCCAGGAGACTGCATCCTCTAAAGCAAGGGAGGAGTGTTCTAGGTCTATGTTCATTATTAATGCATTTACATTTCTTCACAAAATTTTTTAGTAAGAGTATGATATGAAATGTCAGTGTTGACTT
This sequence comes from Cranoglanis bouderius, assembly GCA_023630585.1. NCBI lineage: Eukaryota > Metazoa > Chordata > Actinopteri > Siluriformes > Cranoglanididae > Cranoglanis > Cranoglanis bouderius. The sequence continues at coordinate 2,989,118 of CM042562.1, forward strand.
ATTGTGTGTGTGTGTGTGTGTGTGTGTGTGTGTGTGTGTGCATCTAGGCAGCAGTTGCAGGAGCTGCGTCTGAAGCAGGAGCAAAAAGAACGAAAGCATAAAGGAAATCACAAAGATCTACAAGGAGAATCTGCAGGAGAAAGAGCCAAACCATGCAAAGACCAAACTCACCACACACACTCCAAACCAAGCTCTGAACAAAACGTGAGTCATCTTTTATCATGCCATTCTGTTTGCTTATCTGTAAAAGCAATTTTAATTAGTGCATAGTAGGTACTTTTTTGATAAAGGTTTGATGATTAGAATAATTCAAGGCATCTTCAAAGTGTTACATTGATCGGCCACTAGAGGGAGCACAAAATATCTCATTGAAGAGCAAAAGCAATGAATAAAATGAATGAATTAGTGTTTGTTATTTGAATGTTATTTCCATTATTTCAAATAATTAAAATGTCTATATCATATGAGATAAAGTTTTTAAAATTTCAAGTTTAACCACAGTTGCTATCCTGCCAATTCTTGGATTTTCTATAGCCGCAGGCCATGCCCCCTATTCCGACTTCAGCAGGAAGGACGTCCTTGTTTCTGGATGTGTCAAAAGAAGAGGAAGCGGAGGAGGCAGAACGAGTTATTGCACTCCTCCAACGAAAAAAGTTGCTGCGGGACTTGGGTGTGGTTGAACAGGTGTATCAGTTGTTACACGGTGCCCAGTCACAGCCTGATCCCACCAAGCACCCACCTGAACAAGTGAATGTGTCTTTACACAGCACACATGACAATATCAACAAGGTATGAGAACATCAGAATGGTAGAATCCTGAATATCAGTGGAAGTATTCTAGACAGAAAAATGCCTGGACCTAGGTAGAAAACTACTAATGAATTTTAGATTAGTATTATAAGGGGCCGAGCACCACGGGTGTGAGGCACCTATGGAATTCATTAGTTTTCTTCTTCTTCTTCTTCTTCTTTTTCTGCTCTTGAGTCTATGGCAGCCCATAGAACTGTTTGCAGGAAAGTTATGAAATTTGGCACACAGACAGTCGCAACATTAACCATAGCAAGTTTGGAGTCTCAATCTCAAATGCCACCAACTGCTCAAATTTTGATTTACATTTATACTAATAACTTTTGAACTGTAAGGCCTAGAAACAAAATTCTTTTTCCTCTGATTCCTTAATTCATATGCACCCTATGACATTATTTTCTGTCATAATTTTTTTTTTGTCATTTTGAATTTTCTGAAAAACCTACTTTTTCGAACTCATCCTAGATGGTTTGTCCGATTTTCACCAAAGATCATCTTGAGACCATGCTGGCAAAAAGTTATTAAAAACTTTTTGATAGACCAAACCGTTGTGGAATAACACAAGAACGAATTTGATGAAGAGCATGTCAAAATGGATGTGAGGCTATATGTCTGCAATGCTTTAGCGTATTGAGATGAATCTTGGTACGTCATCACAAGAATGACCTGAGGGTACTTTCACAGTTTTGCCACCTACTGGTCAGGAGATATGAAAACTTTATATTTTTGCTTAAAACTTCTGAATAGTTTGACCAAAAATCAACATTGGTCTCTTTAGATTTGGTGCGGCATACTGAGTTGAACAACATCCAGTTTTCCATGTTGGCCATTTTGGGTGTTGGCCATTTTGAATTTTGTCATAAAATGCTATTTTTTACGAATGCATTACCGTAATGTTACGAAACTCTGTATGTGTCTTTGGCATGATGCCCTGAAGGTATTCAAAAAGTTTCAGGACAGCGCTACCTTGAGGTCAGAAGGTAGAATTTTTTAAAAACTGCTAATAACTTTTACCTGCTTTTGCCTGTTGTCATGATATTGGTCTTGATAGATTCCTTGGGACATGCCGAGAACAGTGATACCAATTATGCCATGGACAGCCGAACTTGCTGTCCGCCATTTTGAATCAATTTGAAAACCTACTTTTTTGAGCTCCTCCTAGAACGTTGCTGCGATTTTCACCAAAATTGGCTCAGAACATCGTGAGACCATGCTGGCAAAAAGCTATTAAGAGATTTTTGATAGACCAAACCGTTTTTGATTAACGCACAAATGAATTCAACAGCGAGCACGCCAAAATGGACGTGAGGCTATATCTCCGTAACACTTTAGCATATTCAAACCAAACTTAGTATATGTCATAGTCACCATAACTTGAAGGTACCTGCACAGTTTCAGAACAGTGCCACCTAGTGCTCACAAGATATGAAAAAAGCATATTTTTGATTATAACTTCTGAGCAGTTTGTCATAAAATCATCATGCTCGTCCAATTTTCATGAAAATCCAAAGTGATCATCTTCAGACCATGCTGGCAAAAATTTATTAAAAGCTTTTTCATAAATAACGCGCGAACAAATTCAATGACGAGCACGCCAAAATGGACATGAGGGTATATTTCCGTAATGCTTCAGCATATTCAGACCAAACTTAGTAGATGTCATCACCATCATGACTTGAGGGTAACTGCACAATTTTGGAACAGTTCCACCTAGTGCTCATGAGATGAAAGAATTATTTATAATGTTATAAAATTGCTTTTCAATGGGTTTTAAACCACTGGCCTAAAAACATCAACACAATCATATGTTCAATCAACTTCTTAGCTATTTGCATTCTTGGCCCCATAATTGATGCTTGCAGCTATATTTATTATTATTATTATTATTATTATTATTGCTGTTGTTGTTGTTACTAGTAATAGTAGTAGTATGTATATTTTTGCTGTAGCTGTAGCTAAGAAAACATTGTGACATAGGCTATGTGAAACTGTTGTGCTTTTATCTATTTATCCAGTTGGGTGCTCTGAGAGAGCTTTGGAGGCATAAACTACCATGTACTGTTAGACAGCGGAGAGTTCCTCCAGGAGATAAGCCATGCCTGCGGTATTTGCACTCTCACCTCATGCAGCATTGCGCACCGCTGACTTTGCGTGATTGGAGGCCTCCACGGCTGGTACTGAGCGAGCCAACCAGTTTCCAGCATATTGACCTGGAAACAGCAACAGATGTTGAGCAGCAAGCACTTCCAGATCACAGGAGGGCTGCTAGTGCACATCGGGTACCTTGGACAAGTAAGCAAATTTAAACTGATAGCACCCTACTTCTGGGCTCCTTTAGGTCTGTTAGCATGCATTTGGAATGTTTTGCCCATACAGTTAGAACTTAAATTGAAATAAAAAGAAAAAAGTTTTGCACTAACTTTAACCTTATATATAAACATTTAATTTTATTCTCTCTGCCAGTTACTAGACCTCTTCCCAGACACGGCAGTATTAGATCATGCTTTCTGGAGTCAAGGAACAGGGCTTCAGTAATGACTATGCAACCGCTGGTTTCGAGGCAACTGTGTTGTGCTCCCATGTCATCTGACCATAAAGCCTTGCAGAATCTGTTCATTGTCTCCACTTCAGCCCCTCTGGTCCCACGTCCAGGTCACGCTTACACTCTCCACAAAGGCCACTGCAAAAACTCTCAACAAGGACACAGCGACTGATGTGGGATACCCTGTTGCTCAACAGCCAAGCCTAGGGTTCTCTCTGTGCAGTATTTTAATTCCCAGTCAGTATGTATATGAAATCCAACTATTTTTCAGTGTACCTGAGAGTCTGGGATTTTCTTTGTTCAGGTATAAATGCAAAGTCTTGTGTACTTGTTTTTGGAGTATAAGATAGACTGGTTATATGTGACATGTTTATTTTTTATGTACATGTTTGTTTAAAATATTATATTTTGTATTCTATTATATTTTAATACAATATCAATCAATTATAGGTAAGCCATCATATGTTCTGAGCCAGAAACCAAAGAAAATATTTAAATAACAGTTATTTGCTTGCAATATTTTTTGAGTTGAACTGTGGGCAACTAACTTTCTGTTGTCTGTTGTTACTATCTTTTTTTTTTTTGTTCTAAAAGTACAAGTCAACTAATAAAAGTCTTAGTAGTGACACTCTGTGTAATCAAATAACATTAAGGTTCTTTAGAGCGATGCCATATGGTTGCCATAATGGATCTTTTGCCATTTTTGTTGGTGGCACTAACAAAATCCCACTCTAAATATCACCAATATGTGACAGGAAGGATGTGATAGGTGTTAGAAAATGATTATTCAGTTTATTGTCGCAGCAGCAACAACAGCAAAAAGATATGGTGCAAAATCTTCTTTAGGGAACCAAAAATTTGGAATTGCTTTAGAGAACAGTTATGAAAATTACACAAAATAAGAAAACCCTTATTTTTAAGTGTGTGAAATAGACAGTCAATAAAAAAATAACTAAATTAGTGAAATACAGTATGTGTACTGTATTATCCCACTTTATAAAACCTAGAACACGACACAGCACATTTCAGGTATTCTTAGACAACTCTATAAAATCTCTTACAGTAAAGAAATAAAAATATGTATTTGACACCATCATGGTGATATAAGCTTATTGGAATTTCTTTCTTTCTTTCTTTTTTTTTTTTGGCCAAATGAACAGTTACTGTATTGTCGATTCTTACTTAATAGTAAAGTCTCTAGTTAATTTCTATTATCTAAATAAATCTATTTATTCACTAGGCTAGATTCTGCTTTATTTGAATTTTTTGTAGTTTAAGAAGCCAAATGAGAGTTAGACATTAGACATTAGAAGACGAAGATGAAATAAATTAATTTAAAAAAAGTATTAATAATATTTGCATTCAGTTTTGGCAAGAACATATAAATAAATTAGGCAGATATGGGATTTTTAAACCTAGTACATGAATTTGGCAGAATTGCAGATGCAGCGGAAAATGGCTGATCATTTCAACCGTGATATAATAAGTAGACATCCTCTTGGAGATTTTATAAAGTGATAATCTGTCTTTGATTAAAGTTTTGGCTTAATGACAGAAAATATTAGAGAAGTCGAAAAAAATCACCCAGGTTACCAGAGTTTAGTTTATCTTTTGTTTGTGAGCTGTGATATTTAGGCCTTTTTCAGGCACCCGTGTTAGTTCACTGCATGCTTAACCACCAATAGCATCATTTTATCGTATACACGTAGCCCACAGATTAAATGTGGTACAGCGAAGTTTGAAGGATTTCGTTTAAGGGTATGCTGCAGAGCCACCGTTTTCATCAATACATACCAAAAATTGGATTAGATGAGACAACACCAAGCGTTGCTCATGAACCTACCTCTCGTTGAGTTAATTCCTGTTGTATTTATAAATGCTTTGAAGCATTACAGACACGTCTTTTTTTTAATTTGTTCAAAATGAAAATAATATTATTGTTACACCCACCGTGCACGGAGGCGCACACCCGTAAAATCATCCCAAAAGCCCAGTGCTAAAACGAGAGTGTCTGCCTACAAATGAGTTTTAGATTTCCCCGTGGTGCCATGCATAGATCCTTCAGGCCCACACTTCAAGCCTATAAGGTCTTTTCATCATCTTTTTGAATTGTGATTGTCTAATTTTGACAGTATGATGTAGGCTACTGAAATAGGCCTATATCAAGATTTCTTTAGGATAATATTTTTTTTAAAATAAATAAATAAATAAATGTTAACGGAATTATCCTATTAGGCCATATTTTTCATACTGACAAACCCAGAACCCCGTACACTATACTGTACACATATTTTGGAAACCTCTATTTCGTCTAAGTAGAATAAATAAATAAATAAATAAATAAATAAGTAAATAGATAGATAAATAAATAAATAAATAAATAAATAAAAAATCTAAAGAATAAGTCTATATAAATCTAACAACCAAACAAGCAAATCTCTTTTGATACTTGTTTAGCTATGAGACCGTTTTTATCCAAATATGCTTCCTGTACAACTCTAAATAATCGTTCTCAAAGTGAAGGCGTACAAGAATTTCTCTAAAAGTTTGCTCACTTGTACTAAAAAATATAAGATATAAATAAATAGGTAATAAGTAACATTTAGCTCATTTAAATAATGTATTATTGTTTCAAAATATTTAGATAATATATTTCATGGTAATTTGGTGCTGAAAACGTATCATGCGTGTGCGTGCGCGGATTTCCAGCATCCACTGCATTTCACAGTAAACTGGTGATTTTAAAGATCAGTTACTATTTAACCTTTTTTAAGTAAAACTAAAATTAGCAGTTAATTATAATTATCAATAATAATAATAATAATAATAATAATAATAATAACACACACACCCACACACAAATATTTATAATAAAAAAATAAATAAATAGACAAAATATTTACTGTCCATAATCTATTGGCAATTCAAGTGAAGGAGTTAGAGAAGAACAGTAACGAAGAAGAATGTAGGCTTATTAACTAACTGGTCAGAGGAAAGCTCTGATAGTGGTCAGGCCAGATCTAAAATTCAGTGCGTTTATTGTGCTCTTGGTGCCCCAGTTAGATAACGGTGCAGTAACAAGTAAGGCCTGTTGAAGAAATGCCTATTGAATTTCCTGAGCATGCTAACGACGTTGCGACTTGAGACATGTGTATTTCATACAGTTTATTGCCGATGAAATGCTAAATTAGCAAGGAAAAGGCAACAGAGAGAGCTTAGATTCTCTTACTGAATGTCATACACTAGATGAAGTCATGGACATTTATTTATGGAAAATGCAGGGTGCATTCAAAACCCATTCAAATAAACTACATGAGGAATTTCAGCAGACTGAAAAACACATTTTAAAACTTTATTTTACTGGCTGACCGCATCAGAAAGATGAGTAATTCACCGTACTGACACTGTCAGAATAAACACAGCTTAGTAAAAAGGTTGTAGCCTGGTGACTGAGAAAGAGCACAGGCTGTGAAACCCATTTTCTCATGTCAGAATAGAATCAGGTGGAAATGTGGGGACGGAAGCCTAAAACGCACATTACTAACTATTCCCAGGGCAGCTATTTTTGAAATTAGCTGGTTTAGGAGAGACTTAAAACTTCAACTTCCAGTCTCGACAATAACCTGGAACCTCAATAGATGATACAAGAACAAACTGGGTCCAAAAAAATTCTTCAACCTCTTTCACAAGTGCTGGCTATAGCAAAAAACAAAAACAAAAAAACAACAACAACAACAGCAAAAAAACAAACAAACAAACAAAAAAACAACAACAGCAAAAACCTCACCATACAATATAATATGCCATGCAATACAAACGGGAGCAAAATACCAGTTAACAGAAGGTACATCGACAGATGGGTTATGGCATGGAGTTGTGTCAAGGCGTTTGATCACTACTGCGTGGACCTAAAATGGCACTGCCAGCATCCTACTTTGTAACCATAAAATGCTTGTGGTTGGCATTATACAGACATACTTTTTTTTTTTCTTCTGAAACGCGGGAAAAAAAATCAAAATCCGAAAAATGAATAATGTACAAAATCTGTCGAAAAGCTTCGTAATCCATAGTGAACAACTTGAGCGTTTCCTTTCGCCCCATTGCATGCAATACCAGTTCTCATCGCATAGCGGCAGCGTTGATCTAAATTCATGTTCAGAGACAAACCATCTTTCCTGATAAAAATGTATGCAAGTTAATGGCGATTATTTAAAGATAACAAATGAACATCAAATAAAATCTAATTTTCTTCTTTGGATAACAGTACAGCACAACAATAACTCACTTTAAAAAGTCACGTGAAAAGAATTGAATTCTAACTGGGACTGATATTTACGTTATTGGGATACTGGTATTTTGTTCAGCTGTTTTGTTTACCAAACAGCCTAATAACTAATAACTGAGCAAAATTGTAGTAATTTATTGGAGCTATTAGTGAACAGAATATTTAATGATATAATCTGTGTCGGCAAACCTAACCATGCTTGGTTTAAAACCATTTCGGCTTTAAAGGTTTGCTGATGAAACCTGCCTTGGTTGAAACTGCAGTTCGTATGATCAGTGTTGAAAATACTTTTCAATGTAGGCTTCAGGGGTCTGAAAGCTTACATTACATTTGAAAGTTTACATCATAGGCCATAATGTCACGACTGTATCTGTTACTTGCATGGAGTAAATTTGTAAACTCGCCTCAAGATTTGATGTCTTTAAGCCAAACGTGTAGATGAGAGCATGTCTATACGCTAAAAACGCTTTTGTGGTTAGACTATGAATTTTGTGTGTGTCGTATGAGCCCTCGCCACTGAAATCGTTTTCCAGCAGTGTCATCCCTCCCTCTACCTCCCCTCTGCCCACACATCACCAACTCCTTCTCTCCTTTTCCATTTTCTCCCTGTTCACTCTACTATCACCAGCGCGCTGTTGTCTGTTTGGAAATGACTGGGCCAATGAAAAAGGAGTCAGTGAGACTGAAAATGCACATTTTTTTTGCAGAGCTCTGCAGGAGGGAAGAAAAGCACTATTTTATGAAACCGCATCACTAAAAATGCTATTTGATTACACTAGCTGGGAAATTTGTTCAGAAGCAGCTGCGCGTGAAAATTTACGATATAGTAGTCTACATTTGCGCATAAATGTAAGCTAGACTGTATGGCTTAAGACATTCCGAAACCAGGGCTGGTTTGACCTAATATTTCATAGAGCTATTTTAAGAAAGTTGATGAAAAGAAGAAAAAATGAGTTCATATTTCGTTAATTCTCTCTTTAGCAAATTCAAAGGAAGCGATGCCCTGCGTCCAAACTACTACGAGTGTTCTGGGTACACACAGGAGCTTGCAGGCAGACCGTCTGTGTTGTACGGACACAGCACAGGATCTACATTTCAACACACAGCCCAGCTTCCGGAGTTTTATCACCACGGAGCCTCGACGTTCTCCCACGCACCGTACCAGCACAGCCAATATCACGGAGAGCCAGCAGCAAACCTTTTTGCACAGGACGCCTTACAGAGACAGACTTTTTTCGGCACACAAGACACGGATTTAGCCCAATTTGGAGACTACAGTGTAAAAGCAAACTATATCAGTGATGATTTGGAGAGCACAGAAACGTGCCCAACACAGCTTTTCCCCTGGATGCGACCACAAGGTGAGCTGATACCGCTGGAAACCCCCATTCTCTTTTGACACCACTTTAGAACAGTTGTAGGCCTGCTTATTACCCCCAATTAGACCTTTTATGACAGGCGAATTAGGCAATAACACCCATCTGGATAGAGCGTCAACTTTCCCACATTTTAGTAGGCTACGCAAAGCAAAGAAATAATAGATTACAGTGAACATGTTTTAGATATTTTAGAACATTTTAGTTCAGATCTAGTCATATAGCCTACATCATTGTGTGTTTTTCTTTCTTCCATAGCTACCGGCCGAAGGCGGGGCAGACAGACGTACAGCCGCTACCAGACGCTCGAGCTGGAGAAGGAGTTCCTGTTTAATCCGTACCTGAACCGCAAGCGGCGCGTGGAGGTGTCGCGAGCGCTCTGCCTGACCGAGCGCCAGGTGAAGATCTGGTTTCAGAACCGGCGCATGAAGTGGAAGAAAGAGAACAACAAGGACAAGTTCCCGAGCAGCAGGGCTGAGCAGGAGCAGATTGAAAGGCAGAGACGCGAATGCGTCGATGATTCAGGAAAACGTACGCCAGGAGAGGCGGACTCAGAGGACGCGTAACTCCGAGAATTACAAATCGAGCTAAGACTTGTTCCGATTAGCTTCGAAACATTTCTGTAATCAGCTGAAAAGAAATAACAATGCGATGTAAGCACTTGATCTCTTATTAAGCCTTGTCTAACAAAACGAGGTATTTCCTTTATAATTGCCAATAATACTGGGAGTATAATAATAATAATAATAATAATAATAATAATAATAATAATAATAATAATAATAATAATAATAATAATCTAGTTGTTAATAATAAATTCACTGAAATGTAGATATAAGCCTATTTCATTCATCGTTCTTACCTCAGAAGTGCCAAGCGTTGATAGTTGGCAGTAGTACAGTGTGTGTGTGTGTGTGTGTGTGTGTGTGTGTGTGTGTGTGTGTGTGTGTGTGCGCGCGCGCGCGCGCGCCAGAGTTCGCACACTGTGGTATGGGGAAGTAAGTCCACGTCTTACTGCAGCTACCATGATCTCAGTTCCGTCTGTTATGTCGATTGTTATTATAAAGATTGTTCAAGAACTGCGCTGATACCCGTTCACCTACTGCACGACTTTTCATTCAAATTAACACTTCAAATTTAATTTCGAACCATTGTAGCTATTTTATTGAATATAATCAGGGAATAAATGAGTGCAGTTTCTGCAGTACTATAGGCTACCTAATATGCACTTGTGATTACTGACTGATGAGAATAATTATTAATCAGGCTTATATGTCATAAACACTACCTATAAGTAACTCAGTTCAATGGATCAGTCCATTACAAGGCAAACGCAATGCATGACCTACTGTAAATATTCCATACCCTGCTGGATATTGTCCTACATATAAATATATGTGAGAACACTTGATTGTTGTCTTATTGTATTTTTTTATTGTTTGTGGCTGGAGTTGTATATGTAAAAAAGTACAATAAAGATTCCTTTGTGTTCATTGTTATTACTTTTGCAGTTGCTAGCTTCTTTCCGGTTGTAATAAAGGGTGTTTTTTATTTTCATTATATATATATATATATATATATATATATATATATATATATATATATATATATATATATATATATATATATATATATACGATTATATTAATCCTTACAGGGTTACTGGTCCATTACAACTTGCAACTTCTGAGTTATTATTTAGGCCTGCAGTTTAGCTTCTCGGTTGATATAAAAATGGAAATTATTGGGAACATCTAAGGTATGAAAGCGATGAAAACGCAAATTATTCATTTTAATTTTACACCTTAGTCATTATGGATTATTATATGGTTTGAAAACTGTTAATAGCTTTTATTTATTAAGTGTTACAGTTCCAACTCTACCCACAGGTTTTTTTTTTTTTTTTTTTACACTTTTAAACATTATATTTATATTTACAGCATTTTGCAGATACCCTTATCCTAAGCGACTTACACATGTGCCTTTAGTCTACTTCAAAATATATTATCATGCTAGTACACAAACAGTAGGTCAGGGTCTAACAATACCAAAACCCTAAAACATAAAATTAAACCCTAATTTGACCCTATTTTCTTTACTAGCGTTTTTGGACAGGACATTCTAATAGACAAGGAGGAGGATTTAACTTCCTTTAAGTGCAAAGCCCAAGTGTTCCTGTAAACATTCTGCAAGGCTGCGAGAGAACAGTGTAGATACAGAAACACAAATACAACAAAAACATACACAAAAGCCCGCTTTAAATAGTTGTCATTTTAAGGTATTTGTCTGTATTTCTGCAGCGGATGCTAGAAGCAACATTAGTTTAATCTCAGTCTATCCACTAAGAAATACAAGTAGCTATCACGAAAACCCAAAACAAAACACCACCACCACCACCAACAAAAACAAAACACGAGCATTACGTGGGAAAGTTTATATTTTATCTTCACAATAATTACACTTATTTATAATGCACTTAATATGTGATAGGTAATTATGTTCATATAACAATGACAGAATCATCATCATCATCATCATCATCATCATCATCATCATCATCAGCAACAACAACAACAACAACAATTCATTATTATTGCTGTTGTTTTATAGAAAATTTTGATGATTATATTTGAACGAGAAAGCAAAACTGTCCATAAATGTAACTGTATAAAATAGGAAGTTAGCCTCTAAACTATATAACATGCTTTATAAAATGACCTGCAAACATTACATTTGACTGAAACTTTAATAAGCGCTATAACATTTAAAAAATATTACAAAATCTGTTACACGGATACTCCTTTCTGAATAAATAAGCCTTTGTATATTAAATGCATTTGTCGAAAACCAGCGAAAGTTTACTGGAAAACTGTGTTATATGCATCTCATACACAAAGGCTTATTTATTCAGAAAGGAGTATCTGTGTAACAGATTTTGTAATATTTTTAAAAATGCTATAGCGAATATTACCGTATCAGACTAAAGTTTCAGATTTTATGTCTAAATAAAAGTTTATGTTCATGTCTCTCTCTCTCTCTCTCTCTCTCTCTCTCTCTCTCTCTCTCTCTCTCTCTCTATATATATATATATATATATATATATATATATATATATATATATATATATATATATATATATATATATATATATATATATATATATATATATATAAAACCCTAACCCAATATTATATATTTATAAAACAGAAATGTAACATTGCCATTGTTATATGGGAATTTAGAAAATTAGATTTTTTCATAATGTAAGCAGGACATAATGTGTAAGACAAATTTATTTTTAAATGTGTATTTAATTTGAATTAAAACCAAATTAAATCCACCAAACCAAATAACACTGAATAACAACCCAATTTGAGGAAAAATGTTACATTTTCGATAACTAAAAAAATAGATAACAAAATATATGGCCTATGTTTTTCTGACGCTATAAGAAGCCTGTTTTAATATCGGTCTACACTTCGCTTTCCTCATCATGCTCACTGTTTGAATTAAAATGTGGAAACCAGCCAAATAAGCACTTGTTAAAACTGTATCGCATATTATTTGCTATTTCCCTATATGAAATCATGTATAGTCAGAGTTGGAATACTCGAGAGCATTCTTTACTACCGCTGTGATAAAGCGCTCTCAAATATTTATTAAAAAAAGTTAATTTATAAGTTACACATCTGCTTTACTTTTACCCCACTTACTACACTGCACTTTGCGACAGAAAGGATATTACCTATTTTTGGGAGGCTCTTAGATAAACTATAGGTCGCTTTTGGGTTATACTGCTTTATTGCCCCAATAAATGTCGGAAATAGTCTAAGTGTTTATTCTTACAGGAAGTCATTGTTTCCGCCAGGCATGTTTAGAGCTATAAAAGGTTTACACTTTCCGTTTGTCTATTCTCTTTCTATAGGATCCTGCACATTCTTTCAAAAATGCACCAACCAAAGGACATCATATGGATCCTTTTGTTTCTGTTGCTTTATTCCAAAACCAATCTAAGCGCAGTTTTAACTAAAATGTCTGAACGTTAGGTTTATTTACACTTGCATTTAGTTATAATTCTATACGAGATTTATATAGGTTACACATTATAAAATGAATATGTGCACAATCGTTTATGTAGGTTCATTTTGAGCCGACTCGTTATGCATTATGAATATCTTCTTATAAAAAGGGAAAATTTGTGGCAAACCTATTTTAAATTCAGTAGTTTTTTAAAACCAGTACTCAATTTTCTTTCTTTTTTAACGAAAAAAGATGGCGGCCACCAAGCTACTGTTGGAGCAAAGCAATAAACTCCCAGTTGTTTATGAAAATTTACAACTTTCTGGTAGAACTTTATGTGTGACTCTGCGGTGGGATTGGCCAGACGTGGTCACGTGATCAGCTCCCTGTGAACATGAACTTTTTATGATTTCCCAAGTGGATATAATGCAGCATTCTTTTGGTCAGGGCGCAGTCAGTAACATCTCTGTCTTCGTGTTTACGTTTTTTTCCCTTTCTTACTATTAGGCTATATATTACGAATTGTCATTTAATTTATCGAATTGTGTTTAAAGATGGCTGGAGCTTACCAAGACAGTGCTAGTGGCCGCTCGATTCCTTCAGGGAAGTCAGGGAAGACTGAATGGATCAAAACTCACAAAGCGAATATATGTTTGATCTTTCGTTTATTGGGTGTATTTGGCTATCCAACTGGATCTTCTCGATCACACGCGGATTTGAAGAATCAAAGAAAAACAAACTGATTAATTTGGAAAGCACTGCTGCGAGCCGATGATAAACGACAAAGGTAGGACCTACTCCAGGCTTTCTCCTCATTGTGATGTTAACCAGTGCATGTGCGTGTTTTATGTAACCCACGAGATGATAGGCCTACTATCTTGTACAGGCATGCTTGTTGTAAGACAGTGAGATAATTGACCTGAGGTTAACCAGAACAGAACTGCAGTTGAATTGTTAGAATGGGCTTTAAAGCTGAGACTGGACTCAATGTTGGATTACCCTAAACAGCATGAAGGGCATTGCATGCTTGTAGTTGGATGCATTATGACTTCCAGATTGCTAAGTAAACGAATCCACGCAAGGTAAATTAATAATCTTTCTGAACTATTTGTGGTTACTGACATTAATGAAAAAGCATTCGAAATACCGCATCAAACTGCGGCGTTATAGCTATTCGTCCAAAAACGAATTTCTAAGAATATTGTGACCTAAGTTATATCATTATTTACAATACAGACTTTCTAAAACCAATCAAGCAGCGAAACCAATAGATTAGCGTTTTTAACAGCTGAGTATGACTGATTACACGAGACAGAGTGATGTGTGATGAGCAATCCGCGTGATCAAGGCTACAGTAGCCTCCTGATTATGCGCTGGTCTCTGCTGATTGCTGGTGCATTTTCCTGGAATTATTATTGGTCATGCTGTTACCCCTTTCTAGTGAAAATGATTTAATCTACGTGCATATTGCTATATGTAATGGCTAATATTGGTTATTTGTAATATTTTACTGCTTAGTCACGATGAAGCGGTTAGCTGCAGCTGTGGCAGTGTATCTCAGGATGCAGATATTCTTGCAGTAGTCCGTCAGAAGGTATTACTCCTTCTTTAGCTTATTGGGATTTTGAGTTTATAATTAGGCACGAAATTATTATTTAAAAAAAAGTATTATTATGTTTGCCATTATGCAGCCTTTACTGACTGGCTGTTATTTTTTTCTGTACCTCCTAATGAAACCTATTAATATTATTAATACTTCATGTCTTCGATACTTTTTTGTTAAGACAATGCTAAAACAACAAAATACAGCGTTTTTACTGTAATGGCGCAATTACCTCATTTTTTGCTCTGTGATGCCATCTAGTGACGAGAGGATTGTGTGAGTTTACCCATGCTGTAATTGTTCTGTGATTTGATTTGCCTTGTACATCTAAATCTAAATCTACATCTATCTATCTATCTATCTATCTATCTATCTATCTATCTATCTATCTATCTATCTATCTATATATATATATATATATATATATATATATATATATATATATATATATATACACACGTGTGTGTGTATGTATATGTATATGTATGTGTGCGCGTCTGTGTGTGTGTGTGTGTGTGTGTGTGTGTGTGTGTGTGTGCTGTTGTTGTTATAGTTATTTGACCTTGAATAGTACATTCTTGCTTAGAAAACACGTCTGAGCGGTGTTGTATGCTGAGTTTGCTTATTGCATTGACAAGATAATGTCTGTTTTCAAATGAAATCACTTTCAAGCAAAGCTTCCATTGTTTGGAACAACATAGCCCAGTAAACAAATTTAGGTTATGAATTCTTACAAAAAAAAAAAACCAAACAAACAAACAAAAACCCTTAAGGGTTGGATAGTTAAGGGATTATTAAATGAGACCTACTTGGAGCCTTTTTAAACGATAATCCTTTGTTTTTGGGTTCTGCGTATTTTTTAGATGGACAAACCAAAGAGAGACAAACTGAAAAAGCATTTAGGGTTATAGTTTCAACATTTTTTTAAGTGTGTACGTCTGAGGAAAACTGTGTGGCCTAGGCCTGTTTGTAGGTTATTGTTAAAATGTGGTTTAGGTTTTATCACGGGTTCTGCACTGTGGTTTTTTATACAATTGTCGTACTTTCGATAGCCCATTAAAATCATTCGTTTGACAAAAATAAAGTTAGAATAATACTGATGTGCTTAAGATGTCACATCTGATGTCAGATCGGCCCAAACAAACATTTTGTTGTTGTTGTTTTTATAGATATCTGACACTTAATAGGTATTTTTTCCCTACAATTCAAATTACAAGATTCTTGTGTAAGAATAAAATTATATATCGCAAAACTGGTTTCACTTGGACCATAAATTATTCGTAATGTTCCTTAAATAGATTAGGCTATCGAATTCCAATGCCCGTTGTGCTGAACCGTTACTGCTGTGTGTTTACTTTTTGAAGCTCTTCCTTCTGTAAAGGTTTTAATTATTTGAATTGACTTTAAACTAGAGAAAAGTACAATCATGAAGTGCTCATAAATTGTTTGTGAGGTTCGTGAAGAAAACACTATTCGAGAGTTCATTTGGGAAATAATAACCCTTTGTAAAGCAAAACATTGTAAAACAGGCAGGATGTTTACTGACATACTGTAGATCTTCCTATAGTAAATATTTTTTATTTCTTTGAGTTTGGATATCCAAAAATTAACTCAATAATACAATAAGAACGTTGTATTCAAAAGATTTTATGTATAGTTTTTCGTGAAAGCAAACACATTTCATCATTCCCTTTAGGAAGTAATATTTGTGAAGCAAGGCACTGCAAAAAAAAAAAAAAAAAAAAAAAAAAAAAAACAGGCAGGGCAGTTGCTGACATTTAGTTTACATAAATGTACTATGTTACATTTCTAACGAACATCGAAAATATGGTATTTTTTCGCCCGTCGAGAGGATTACTGGATCCCCCCTCCCAAAAAAAAAAAAAAAAAAAAAAAAACCAAACCAAAACCCAAAAAACAGTTATTTATTATTTTGAGCGGCACTTGCATCAGTGCAACTGGAATTACTTAAATATATTTATATATGGGAATTAGAAGGGTTTTTATATGAACTGGGGATTCCATCCAGTACAACAAGAGTCCTCCCTTAATGCTCTTCTATTGGCTGAGATGCTCAGGATTGGTCAGACAGTGATCAGCTGGTGCGTTTCCCTACTCGCTCACATTGGCACCTCGCCACCCCCCTTCGGCTAAAACCAAACCTCACATAAAGTAATGGCAAAACACACTTGGACTATAAAACACAACAAATCATAACACTCGCACAATAACATTGGCCACCCAATGAGTTCCTACTTCGTCAACTCAACTTTTCCCGTGTCTCTAGGCGGGGGACAGGATTCTTTTCTGAATCAGTTACCGTTATATTCTTCTGGATATACCGACACTTTGAGACATTATCCAAGCGCCACGTTCGGAGCGAGCAATGTCCAGGAAAAGGTGTACTCCAACTCATACTACCAGCAAGCTAGCGGAGTGTTCGGGAGAAGCGGTTCAGGCGCTGCTTGCGATTACGGTGCTTCCAGCATATACAGAGAGACGGAGCGCTCATCGTGTCCTCTCGGAGGCTTGGAGGAGTCGCTGGCTCTCACACAGGGGCATAGCAAGACGGAGGGCTCGGAGCACACTTCAGACACTTATTCCTACAGCGAAACCAAGCCCTGTGCCCCTGTTTACCCGTGGATGCAGAGGATGAACTCGTGTAGCGGTAAGTCTAGTCTACATCAACATCTTGCTTACGTAGTGTGTTGTAGGGTTTCATGGTAAAATACATGTGTATTTTCCATGGAAAAATGTACTAGTCTACAGATTGTCACTTTGAAATTGTTCCCATGTGCATACATATGTATCCTGAACTTTGCCCTTTCAAAAAAATCCAAAATAACCGGTTCATTCTTGTGTTAGTGACAAAGGTATATAATTTTCAGACTGATGTCTTTCTATAGTTAATATAGTTCATTTTAATGAAATAAATAGTAGTAGTAGTAGTAGTAGTAGTAATAATAATAATAATAATAATAATAATAATAATAATAATAATGGAATTTATTTAATCTGACTCTCTGTATTAACCCATGCCGTGTTTTCCCCCCTTTTTTTGACAGGCATTCCTGGCACCACTGGCCGCAGGGGTCGTCAGACATACACTCGATTTCAGACTCTTGAGTTGGAAAAAGAGTTCCATTTTAATAGATATTTGACAAGAAGGCGCAGGATTGAAATTTCGCATGCTCTGTGTCTAACAGAGAGACAGATAAAGATCTGGTTCCAGAATCGGAGAATGAAATGGAAGAAGGAGAATAAAGTAATGAACTCTGAAAAGACCAGCGAAGAGGAGGATTGTGGAAAGACTGGATAGACGATTTCGATATGCACTGTGTTGTAAATAATAAACAGGTCAAATATTTTTACCCAAAATACGTAGGCTATAGTATTTTCATGTAGATGTACGAATTGACCCAAACAAAACGGTTATCTGTTTAAGGCTTTGTTAAAGTGCAAAAGCTAGAAACCCTCTCAGGGTTGTAAAACATGCATCTTTCTAATTTCTGTAATTTTCGCCCCACTCTGTACTATTTTCCGCCATTAGACCAATTTTATTGCCTGGCATAAAATGAATGGCTGAATTTTCACACGCTTGCTTCCACAACCTAGGACGGGCTTATCGTGAAAGCTAAGGGTGACAGGTTTTACTGCTGACATGTTGGACATTCGTGTGTTTAAACGTTCTCGTGTGTAATTTATTTTTGTTCGTTACGTTTGTGTAAGTGGATGCACTGAAAAAAAAATAGTGAATTTTGTTAGCAATGCCATTTTGCCAATAAAACATGTTTAACCACGACTATTTACTCGCTTGTGTGTACTGCAATGTCAAAAAATGGTATTATGTAGAATAAAAAACAAGTCTTTCAAATATTTCAGATGTATAATACAGAGGAGACAAATCTCTAACAGAGAATAGACGCGAGAGCGTCACTTTAAACCGTGGTTTGGTTGCATTGAAATCAGTACCATTTACGTAACTGGATTAATTTATAATACTTGAGCAGTGTGTATCCCCCTTGTTTATTTATTCATTTTACATAATAATTTTAGGTATTAGACATATGCAGAATATGACTAAAATATGAAAGGCCACGGCTGCACTTCTGTCAGAAAGTTTTCTATGTATTGTAAGTACCTAATGTATAGTGGGCACGTCCAGTTTCTTACTGATAAAGGAAAATATACAATAACGACTTTTGTAGAATTGTATGGATACGTTGCAAAGAATGTGCTTTCAAATATTAATGAAGTGGTGTGCCACTGAGATCTGCAAAATACGTGCAGGTGTTTGGGCATTTTGCAGTTCTCCCGGTAGGTGACGCCCTCTGCTAAGATGGGATGCGGCGCGCAGCGGGGAGGCACCATTGAGTTGAATCTAACGATCATCATTTCGTCATCATTTGTAACCACAGAGCATGAATTACCTCTTGAAGTCATCAGAGAGAATTTACGACTGGTCAACAAAGGCACGTGATGCCCTAACGCGCTCCCATATTTGGCCGCATACTTGGCAAAAACGAAGTACAGTGCATTGCTATAATTCATTTTTACATCATAAATTGGGCTGCGCAGGATTTTAACGACCGAGATCTGCTCATCGAGACCGTTTTTAAAGAATATCCAAATGAGCTCCTATTTTCTAAACTCCTTCTCAGGGCGCTATCCGAATGGGTCCGACTATCAGTTACTAAATTATGGGACTAACGGCGCAATGAACGGCTCTTACCGGGACTCTACGGGCATGCATTCCGGCTCTTTCGGTTACACCTACAATGGGATCGACCTTAGTGTAAATCGCTCTAACAACAATGCCCACTTCGGTACGGTTGGGGATAACGGCCGTGCTTTCCAGAACCCGGGCACGGACACCCGGTACCGTCAAACGAGCTGCTCGCTTGCTTCTCCAGATGCCCTTCCCTGCACCAACGGCGACAGTCTCAACCTGAAAGGCACCTCTGGCTCCTCTGACCAGACCACGACCGGGGGCAACAGTGCACTCACCACCAACAGCAGCAGTCTCAGCAGCAACAACACACACTTTGCAGAAACGGACGAAGCAAACGTCTCTTCGGAGCCGGAGGAAGGCGTGCAAGCTAACCATGCCACTCCACGCACGCAGAAACAAGAACCCGCGGCACCTTCCACTACAACACCCGGGGACGGCCAAACACCACAAATCTTTCCATGGATGCGGAAACTTCACATTAGCCACGGTATAAACATTTCCATTGCTTTGAGTTATAGATGGCTAAATGTTACTGAATGAATGTCATCTTGTTTCCAAAATTGACAGAAGCCATAAGATGTAATCAATAAAATAATCCATGCAACATGTTTAATATAAATTAATTAGATAAAATATCGTATTATAGCTACACATGAACAGTTCCGTTCTATTTCGTCTTTTCCCTGTACATCTGCAGGCTATGTAGAGGGTTAGGTAGAACAAATAGACTGATATTTGCAAATGGAATGAGAGCCTAAAAATCATAACATGCATGGAACAGGTTATTTGGTTCAAGACAACTTCTGAAGTGGAAAAAACAGAACTGGAAAACGACTTAGAGTTCTTTTAAGATGTTATGTTCCATAATCTTAGGGATGCTAGTGTAGGTGCGATGGTGATTGTTTCTGGAGTCTAGCACTCTCGATTTTTTGTTGCTATTATCACTAAAGGGTATTGTCTTTTTTGTCCTTGTCCGTGCCATAGATATGACTGGACCTGATGGGAAACGGGCTCGAACTGCCTACACACGCTATCAGACGCTAGAGCTGGAGAAAGAGTTCCATTTCAATAGGTATCTGACCCGGAGGAGGAGGATAGAGATAGCCCACGCTCTCTGCCTCACCGAGAGGCAAATTAAAATATGGTTCCAGAATAGGAGGATGAAATGGAAAAAGGACAACAAGCTGAAAAGCATGAGTCTTGCTACGGGAGGAAGCGCCTTTCAAAACTGATTGAATTTGTTGAGAATATTCAACTACTGTTATAGCACTGCACCTTTCTGCTTGTCATTATCAGGCGTCATTTCTCTGTGTGACTGGTGTAACACGAATTGTCAACCGTTGAGTATTGTTCTACTCCATATGCCATAGGGCTACAGTTAACAGCCGCCGTAAATTAAGTGTAAATGCTACGTATCAAGTTTATACTTTCGTGGAAGAAAGCATGTTCCATGTAAGCTCTTTGTGCGCAACTTTAAACATATAAAAGGAATATTGTACAGTATCAACGCGAACTACCTATATCATCTAGTCAAAAAAAACTTTGTTGTATTCTTATGAACTTGTATAGGGACGTCAGTGTAGACTGTTTTCCAGTTTTGCAGGACATTTATGCTTGTGCCGCGTTTATTACTTTCTTGGATAGGATTGTTACATTGCGAAAATAAATCCTCTATATTCGCACTTAGGCTACATTTGTGTACTTTATGTTGCATCGAAAGCATTTCTGGACAAGTTTTTGTGTCCATGACGAGTGAAATATGTTTGATGTACAGTTGTGAACAATATTTTATTTGTACTATGTGAGTGGTGAATGTTCCGTGTTTAAAAATAAGCTAAGAAAATGTTTTAACGTTGATATGCTGGGAATTTTGCCAGCCGGCATTTTTTTCTATTTGTGTCTCGATTAAAAATGGTTGATCAATCTAATTTGAAAAATAAAAATTCTTTTAGTCTCAAGATGCTTTAGTGTCTCTTTGCACATCCTTACACCTTTGGGACCAGTTACCTTCACAGTGGGTCACCTCTCTCACACATAGTTTACAGTTATTATCGTATTAACATAATCTTTGTAATCTGTATAGGCCTACCAATGGCTAAAGCAGACTAGCCTAAAATCACAAGCCTTTATGTATGAGTTATAACTTTGACACGGAACCATACGACGCAGTATTTCGTTCTGTTTCCGATTCGTTTAGTCCATACTTTCGCACACATTGCCATTTCACTGGCATATTGAAACTGAAAAACTGACATATTTTTTTACAGCATGTGTCCAATAATTACTGAACCTGTGAACTTACCTCTTCAATGGTCAAATCAGTGGAAGTATGGGTCTTAGGAATAGTTTATATATTGTATTAGTTATTACATCAGAAATACAGCTTCGACTTCCCTAAGTGATTTAATTTCGCGAAGTCCAGTCTATAACATAGACATGTTCTTCTCTGTATTGCTAAACAAGTCACGTGAGGTCCATAAAGTTAGTTTTATGGTTTTGGGGGTTGACAATGTGCGACATAATTCACATTCTTGAATGAAAGTGACGGTTTCACTGCTTCAGCGGGATTCTAAAGGTTGTGCACGGTGTGTGATATGCTCTTAGTCAGTTACCTTCGGCCACTCAAAATGTCATACACTCACTTGGCTACTCACTGTTATTTTTCTGTTGGATTGGGGCAAGACGTCGCAGAGTAAGTTTTCCTTCATTCATTAATTGTCAGTTTGCAAAGAGTTGGATTGTTTTAGATATTAATAAAGGGGGAATAGCCTATATTACAGGGCCAATTTCATCCATTGTGATGCCATGCAAGTTGTATTTTAGTGCTGCGGATATCATTTGAATCATATACGTATATATATATATATATATATATATATATATATTTATATATATATATATATATATATATATATATATATATATATATATATATATATATATATATATGTGTGTGTGTGTGTGTGTGTGTGTGTGTGTGTGTGTGTGTGTGTATATGTACATACATGATATATATATATATATATATATATATATATATATATATATATATATATATATATATATATATATATATATATATATATATATAATGTGTGTGTGTGTGTGTGTGTGTGCGTGCGTGCGTGCGTGCGCGCGCGTGCTTGTCACAGTATTCATGTCAACATTTGCCTCCCTCATTTTTGTAAATAAACTGTCCATATACGTTGAAGGAATATGAATGCACGTTTTACCAGGTATTAAATTCCTTTATCCTATCCACAGAAAACCAAAACCTGAACGATCGTGTCAGCAAAACAGAATTAAATAGGCTAATAAGGCACGGACAAAACTTATTTTTCTTTTTATTTATTTGTCCATTGTTATTTCGAGAATGTGGAAGAGGATAAATGCAATCGTATTGCTGTATTTTTTTTTTTTTTTTGCGAAATTTGATAAAACTGAATGGATTGAAAACATGATGCAACTGTGCCAAATTTCTCGCGATAAACACGGTTGCGTGATTCATAACTATTAAAGTCTCATTGTACTCCTATAATGTGTTTTGCATATTGATAGGGGTAATCTGTGCGCTGTTCTCATCAATTATTCATGGAGAAGGGATCACTGCGAGGTCAGGAGACTAGTGCTGAACACAGAGACACACACAGTGCCAAGCTGTCATTACAACAAATGCAGGCTTAGGAAATATAGGCTTCCATCACATATATTGAGGTTCGTTAGAAACCTTTGAATTCTTGTCATATTGTCCATATTCATATTTACTTTATGGGCCAAAAATAAAAGAATTTTGAATCGAAACATTCAAAGAATTATCGTATATAGTCAATCACTGTCTATACGCAAAATTATCTGATGTCCATAAATAGTTTATTCTTTTATATTTCATGCGAAACTTATTAAATCTGGCCAAAAAAGTCCAAAGCAAATCAGTGCCAGTCTGGTTTAGATGCTGCCTGTGACTGTATGACTGAATGTAACGCTCCTGCGTGACCAGCAGAGCTCGCCTTACTCCGAGGTCCTAGTCACTCTGTCCTTCTTTCACTCAAACACCGAGGATTTTGTTGCAGAAAATCCTATTTATATAAACCCAGGCAATACCAACTGGTCCGGCCATGCGAGCCAAGGAGAGTGTAACTTAATATAACTTACACATATGAACTGTAAATTCATAAGGAGATGGTAAAAACCTATTGAGCCAATAAAAACATAGAGCCAATAACACTGGCTCTATGTTTTTTGTATATAAGCATTTTTGTATATTAAATACTATGTTTAAGATATAAAAGTAGGTACAGTTAGACTTCAGCACTGGCGAGTATTTTTCTTTAAAATGCTCTTATACCAACAAATTAATCTAAGCCACACTGCTCTGCGCATGTTAATGGGAGTTGAGTTCATCTTGAGGTCACCTAGCGACTGCACGATTTTCTGCCACTTCACAACAAATGCACATACTAGAATACTAGAAACTCTTTCTGCAGTAAATTGAAGGCAAGCTGGAAAAATATTACACAAACACTATAACGTGAAAATGTTAAGCTTTTGTACAACCATGATTATACCTTAAATTTAAATTGAATAGATGTGAATCTTTTTTTTTTTTTTGGCTACCTAAAATCTACTCCTTACCCCTAACCTAATGCTTTTTGTATGGAGAGTCACCACAGAAAATAAAACATCAAAGGGTGAGGATACAGGCTGTCTGAAGGCAGCTGATCAATAATGTTTCGCTTCTATGATTGTCTTTATTTTTTTTTCTTCCTCAATCGATTATTATAAGACCAAAAGGACCTCTAGTGTCTCCAAAGCCACTCCGTGTGCATCCCATTAGAGATTAGCAAGAAACAGTGTATCAAGGCTGAAGACGTCCACTCAAAAGATAAAACTGGAAAAATAAATTGCGCGGATAATATGCTCAACACAATGCATTTGCACAAAAACAATGAATCCGGACAGTAACCTGATACTGATAATTGTGGTCAGATTATCTGAGATATTTTTTTTTTAGCACGTTGATGATACAGTATCGTGAAAAGTTTTGTAGCTATTACCATCCTAATATAATCCGTAGGAAGAACACTCCTCGGCCATACAGGTCATGCGATATAACTGAAGCTTGTAACCGTTTGTTAATTCTTTCCTTTGTCACCAACTCGTCACAGATTTATATCCCTCGATTAGCATGAACTGTTTTTTTTGTCTTGCATACCAGTCAAATGGATGGTGATATCTGTCATCTATATATACCCTGTAGATCCGAATTTGTGTGAAAAGACCTTTATTCGCAAATTCGTGTCTTGGGGAATATGTAGTTGATGTAAGCTCAGCGTCGAACTGGAAGACTGACTATATTCTGTATTCTTCTGGTCATGTTTTCTCGTTTATTCAACATTTTCGCTGAATTTACTTGAATTTTGCAAATGCAAGTCAAATGTAATTTTTTTTTCATTTGTAATGTAATAAGCAACTTGCTGGGCTGGTGATGCATTTTTTTTTTTCATGTATATTGAACTGAGATTAAAGGAGGTGACAATATACGGGCCTTGTTGTCCAAACAGCCAATAACCGACCTAAAGCAGACATAATAGAGAAGCTGCTGTTCTATCTGAGACATGGCC
Organism: Cranoglanis bouderius; assembly: GCA_023630585.1. Taxonomy (NCBI): domain Eukaryota; kingdom Metazoa; phylum Chordata; class Actinopteri; order Siluriformes; family Cranoglanididae; genus Cranoglanis; species Cranoglanis bouderius. The sequence continues at coordinate 3,014,104 of CM042562.1, forward strand.
CTTCAGTGGTTGCCCATCTATTTATATTTTCCTGTTGCTTACTTCTGTTGTCTTCTTCAAATTTTACTTGCACGTTTTGGTTCACTATTGGGTTAGGATGCTTTAACCTAGCTGTTCATTGGCGGTTGGGTATTAAGCAAATATATTTAAGTAAATAGATTATATTTTGCAGTATTGCCTATATATGCAATTCTGAAATTAATATTTATTTCATAGTTCTCGCTTCTTTCTTTTCAGGAAACAGCAAATGTGTGCCTTGAAAACAGGTGTATGAGAGTTTGCACCGCGTCCAGATTTTTGTCATCACGAGTCCCCCCTCTGAAAAAAAAGGGTAAAAGCGAAAAATGTTGCAGCACAGGTACGTAATTGAATTTTCCCATACATGCAAACAGTCCATTTAAAAATATATAATATATTAGACCTCTAGGAAATCCGTCGGGGTATATTACTTTTATAAGGGCTAATTTGGGGTTTGCTAAAAATTTTGAGAAGTGTATATCGAACTGCATGCTCTGATGAGATATAGACTATAAAATGCTGGTGCAGTTGATAGTTTTAAAAGCAGAAAAAAACACGAATACGTTTAAAGGAATCACCTGTTTAACACGTGATTCCGGAGAGTAGCGGACAGTTACTCGGTCGTCACTGGGGGAAATTCTGAGAAACCCCCAGTACATTCGAGGGAAAAAAAAAACAAACACAGGTCAGGTGACCTGCGTGTCATCTGTACAGGACGCTGTATAACTTTTAACGTGAACTTAATCAACAGGCATAACTGCATCTGACATCACAAATCTGCATCTGAAATAACCGACAGATTGTTAGACTTACCTGTCAACACTGACAGGTTATATATGAGAGCAATGCAGTTTTGAATTCTTGACGAATTACAGGTTTACGGTTATATCTCAGACTGAAGTTTTGGACTAAATGTAAGCCGTATAATAATAATAATAATAATAATAATAATAATAATAATAATAATAATATGTGCAATTATGTAACTTTAATTTAAATTTGTTACACTGTTCATGACATATCTAAAGATCACAAACAAAAAAGAAAAGAAAACAGAAACAACAAGAGGAAAGTTGATAGAGATAGGGAAAAAGAGAAATATAAAATTGTGCAGATAGGAATAGTCAAGGGGATACTGTGGAATTCCACTGTCCAGTGGCCCATGTCACTACTAGCGTACAGTGACCAGTGCGATTTAAGGGACCACCAGTAGACCAGTACTGGAGGAAACCCATAAAATGCTTTAAACGTGAGGAGTGGGTTTTAGATAGACACTGACATCCAGTAGGCTATGGGCTAACTGATGGACAATAGACAATGTGAGGTCCCTGAATCTGGAATAAGTTTTTTTTTTGTTTTTTTTTTTTTGGTATGCAAGTCAGAAGGAGATTGCAGTAATCAAACTATACGGTTATGATTGCCTTGGTTAGATATTAACCCCTCTGGGTGCAAGAGAACGGAACACAGCAGATTTACTTGAGAGATCAAAGGCCTCCTGTCCAATAATGAATTGATTTGAAGACCACCACTAGACCGCAATTACAACAGACTCTAGACATAGACAATTTCAGACAGATATCTGGTTCAACACTTTAACATCATGTTGACTGATTTTTTCAGAGTCACAATTTTGTTCTGCTAAAATTACAGTTTTATTTGATAGACGTATAATCACTTAACACTGACATCTCTGTTTGCTGCCCTATTATCCAGTTGTGGAGATACACAGACACAGAGATACAAAAAACAGATTACTTTGTAATACACTAAAAATTACCCACTTAATGCATGAAGGGGCTTGTTATTAACATCAAGATGTGGTATTAAAAGGGTGAACAGGCACGTCCCAAGATTATAAATCTCTAATCAACATAAATGCAATGATAAAGCAGGTTCTTCCATTTGAAAACACAGATTAACTATGCTACTTAAACAAAACATATTTCTAAATATGGTACGGCGAGACAAAGAGATCAGATAATGTCATACAGCTGGTATTAATGTAAACAAGAGGGTCATTGCCTTGTCAAAATATTTACTTGTGTTGATTAAAGAAGAGGGTTTGGTAGTTTTATTAGATTGTCCAGTTCGTCGATAGTGCTTTAGAACAGCCTCCTAATCTTGCTTAATTTTTGTTTGATTCGCAGTTCAATTTATATCGATTGCTTACTCTGAGACACAGCACTATTTGCCTGGGTCAGCTCTTGCGCTGAGGTTCTTTGCTCCCCTCTCGGCTGTTTGGCTATCTAACGATTTGCTATTTCCAGCCTATGCTTCAGGGTGTGGAGCTGAAAGTAGCCCATAAGCGACAACACATTTCTACATTTCTACTGTCCTGTGCTCTTCAATAGGCCTACAAGTTTAGTGTGTGTTTCCATAATATGTATGTAGGTTGTGTACTCATGGTAATTTCTATTCCTTCACTACGTTTCAGTCTTGTTCCCTACAAATTAATTTTTTTTTATGTAAAAAAATTAGACATTGTTTGAAAATATTTTGAATGGATAATGTGATTAACGATTTCTTTCTTTTTTTAGGTATTATATCTGTCTGAGGTTCTCTTCAAGGTTTCCGGCGGAGGAGTTGGCAGGTGAGTAGGCAATTGTTATATTGAACTGATTTAACTAAGATGTATAAATTGGTTGTTGCTGTAAGAGCTTTCCTATTCCAGTTTTCCCAGATGGGAGAGAAGAGATTGAGAAATTAAACCAGTGTCAAATAAAACGTTGTATCATTATATGGCAAGGTGCAAGGAACAAAATTACGGGCAGGTTGAAGTTTACATAAACATAAAGGTCTGTCAGCTGATGTACATTCGCTACCTTTTGCTTATGTATAAATATGCTGATAGACTTAAGAAATACAGCGAATACGAGGATCCGTCATTCGTTTTTTAAATTTTTTTTATTTGACAGCACATAGCCTTCGGTAATATTTAGTTATCGTTCTGATCAGGCAAAAAAAAAAAGGATGATTCTAAACAGTGGCTGATTGTGTGGATTTAGAACAAACCTACAGGAGCGCAATAAGCGAGCTGCACTGAAATAGACTCAGTCAGTTTGTGAATGGCGGATATGTCCATGTGATTTATCGCCATATTACTTGAGCTCGGGTTCACGACGAGTTCAGCAGCCTTTGTTCCTCCTTCAGCGTAGTCGCTCTCGCGTTTCTTTTCCCCATTTGTCACATTGCGACCGATTCTGCACTACTTCTGTCACCATGAACACAACTGAGAATATGCCTATGTCTGTATAAAAGCGTTATTTTTTGGTGAACATCGATTCTTAAATAACTGTGAATTCTGCTTGTCCAATCTTCTTATTTGTTGTGATTGCTTTTGCGATTTTAAATAAAGCCGTTTGCTCCGAGTGTCGTGATAAATATTTTTCTTGAACATGATTTGTATTTATTTAGAGTTTGAAGCCACCTCTTTACTGTATCTACACTGTAAATAAGCCTATTCTTTTTACACTAAATACGTCTCTGTTTTTATTCTTGATGTTAGAAGTATTACCTCAGTACACTGTGTAGTTGAGCCTCTGCATTAATTAATTTAAATTTATTGTAGAATCTACAAGATTCAGGCATTCAACATATTTTAAATTACATTATCAATTAAACGTGATTTCCCCGTAGTATCTATTATTATTTACTGATTTAAAAATGTGCTTTTCTATTTCGATTTACATTTAGCTATTGATTTGACAGACGTTTTATTTAATAAGCTATAAAATATACCCAGTATTTGTAAACTGCAGTTCTTGTCAACGAAAACATGCCCGTCGATTATTGTCAATAATGGTTATAAATCAGGTATTCATGTTTTATGCATACCTGTCATGTGTACCAGAAGTCCTTGTTGGATTTTTGACGCATAAATAATATCTTATCACTTCTAGCTTGACCAGGAACTATGATGTTTCGATTATGAAATAAGTTCATTTATTTATTCATTCTATTATTTGTTCATTTATTTCTTTTCAAAAAGCACATGGTATTATCATCATCACATCAATGGCCTTTATTTCGTTTGTAGAATATTTTTAAATACTGTATGACTACTTAGTACACTATTTTGCAACAAATATGTCGTTGTCCATGTCATGTGCTCTTTCAGTCGTGAGATGGATTTTTGTGACTTCATTCATACTATGCCTTGTTGCGACCTTTTAGGTCTCCCACCAAGAGGCCTCTGTAACGAATCTGTCACGTGACGCAAGTTTTGCCAGAAGCTCTACACAATGCAGAACAAGACGGACAACATCAACACCTCATTATTGGGCAGTGACTCGTTTAAGAGTGACGACACATTTGGATACAGTGATACGACACAAGTTTCACTCTCTGTGGCACTGCGGGAAAACGACCAAGAGATGAATGCTTGCTCATTGCCGAAGGCTGCCATGGATGACACTCGGCACTGCACTACAAGTGAACTTTATCGAAGCTATACAGAATCACCCCTCCTATCCCCTACAGGAGAACCTCACAGCTCCTCAATCGGGGACCTTACTATTGACGGCAAGCTGGTCTTCCCCTGGATGACAGAGTATATAAAAAAATTCAAGCAGAAAAGTCACAGCTCCTGCGATGCCTCCATCGATGGTGGGTACATTCGGTTTGTTGTAGTAGGCTATATGGTAAATGGAAATCAAAGAAGGCTACAAACGTATCATTATCATTATAACAATCATAGCGAGACACCGCATAGCTGCAAATGATCGCCATACATTCAATACGCCTGAGTGAAATAATTAGCTATTTCTAAAGCATGTCAATGGCTGGACCAGGGAAAGGTGCAGGGCATGGCTCCCAGAATTGTATCTGAGGACACTTTCCTTGGATTTTTCACACTTTAAAAAAAAAGACAAAAGGCATACGGATAGGGAATTATTAGTGATTGAAATATCTGTATATGTCGTTATTTTTTCTCTTGATTGCAGTTAATGCTTTCTTACTTCGTTTCCTCTGCAGCAGAGAGCCGACCGGATGGCTCGGGGGGCTGTAAAAGGACGCGCACGTCGTACACCAGCAATCAGCTGCTGGAGCTGGAGAAAGAGTTCCACTTTAATCACTATCTAGGCAAACCGCGACGCCTCGAGATGGCCAACCTACTGAAGCTTAGCGAAAGACAGATCAAAATATGGTTTCAGAACCGCAGGATGAGGCATAAAAAAGACACAAAGTTGAAAGAAACCGTCTCGCCCTCTCCTCCGAATGCACGTCTTCCGACGTCCCTGCAGATGGACATTAGCGCTTCACTTAAATCACCTACAGAGAATTACACGAATCCCCCGTTCGTTAGCAGTGCTCGAAATGATGCATGCTGTATGAGCCAGGTTTTCGGAAATTCCGAGGGTCATTGGTCTAACGCGCAAAAGCACAGACATACAAATGACCAATACTTTAGAAGGCTAAATGATAGAACTGGTTTCACCTTTAGTAGCCAAGACCGTTTCTATAATTTTGAGGGTAACTGTGAGGATTTTATAGCATTCTCCGAGCCCCAAATGCTCAGGCTTAGTCATCTTAGGTCTCATAATATGGTTGTTCAGCAAAGAGCAAGTCTAAATCGCAGAGCATGGCCCCTAACTTACCCCAGTGAACAGTAAAAGCAATCAACCACCCGAACCCTATTTACGCACAAAAAGCGCACTTTATTTGCAGAAACAGACCGGTTGGTCGTTCTTTAATATCACTTCTAACATTCACACAAAACAAGGTTTTGTGTAAGAGTAGATATACCAGCTGTAATAGTGTAATAACCCTTCATGTAATGCAGGATGGTATTAAAATTATTTAAAAAAATACAAATATGTAAATATAGTATTCAGAAAAATTTATCTCGATAGCTAGACTATTTACTTGGGATGAGCCCTTGTTGTGTTAATATACGTAATTTTGAATATTTTTACGACCTACATGCAATAAAAACTAATGTGTTAATTTCCAGTTTGTTCACCCTTAGTGTTTTCGTTTAGTCATTTGGGAAGTCTATTTACTGTTAAAAAATACAATCTTCTAATTGAGCACAGATTGCATCTTGGATCTTTAAATACTTTCCGTGTCTTGCCATTCAAAATGACATTGGTGCCTCTTGGTGTCACTTGAAAGATCGATTATCACTCAGCAATCTTTCTCGGATTTCTTAAAAACAAGCAAATAGGCCTCTATGATTTAGATGTTTAGATTCGTGCAAGTTGGAACTTAGTGTTCTGTGAAACATTGTTTTTTTTATCGATAAACAAGAAAACTCTTGACCATGTTGATTGTCTTTCTATCCATAAATGATCTATTACCTTCTCTGCAATCAACTTCTCTAGAGAAAACACTGTAAAGTCGTAAAACTGCTCTAATTGCTATAATAAAACAATTTCATCAGGCATACCCTGCTAGTGTGTGCGTTTATCTGACTGATGAGAAGGTGCCATTCATGTGTTTGTCATGTAAATACGAGTTCACTTGATGGACACTCGCAACGCCCAGACTACCGCTGTAGGTCGCACACTATTGGTAGATTTTTGGTCACATGATCTGTCACTCGGTTGATATGTAGCCCGACAGAACTTTTGAGGTTTGACATACTGCTTAGAGGTGGTAGGGCATTGGGGTAACACGACGACGTTTATTGACCCCTTTAAATAATTACTGCTGGAGATTCGAAAATGAATTCGTACCTAGATTACACTGTTTACAGCCGTGGACCTAACAATTTAAATTCAAAAGTTGGATGTTTCGGCCTGGATCAAGAATACATTCCAAGTGCTTGTGGGAGCACTAATAGTTGCATTGCTGAGGGGCGGCCAGTTGGAGGGAACTCGTTTACACCCGCGCTGCACGAAACTCAAGGCATGAACTATGCGCACCAGGCGTCCCAGCCATGCCACATTAATTTGGATCTTGTTACACCAGGCCATCAAGTAAACTACGGCAAGCAGAGCCGATCTCACCTGGACTACAGCCATCAGGCCATTCTCAATCAGGGAGAACAGCACATGTATTTGCCGTCCCCTGGCTTTTCTGTGCTAAACATCGGAAACAACAGTGGGACAGCGACCGAGTCTAGCTGCAGGCCAGGAGAAATCCCTGTCAGTCAATATCCATCATATCCCTACGGAGAGAAAGAGCAGCAACACCATTACACGTACAGCAAATATTCCGGCCTAATCCATAATGACAGTGATTCAAAGAACAGTCCCAACCAAGCACAAACTTTCGACTGGATGAAAGTTAAGAGGAACCCGCCTAAAACAGGTCAGTTGAACCATGTTTATTCATTAGTAATCCCATCTCACAAGATAATGTCATGTCAGAGGGACCTGCTTGTTGAATTTTGAACATGTGGATTTATTGCTGTTGATTAATACGAAATGTCCGTCCCCCCCCCTCACAGTTAAGGTCACCGAATACGGAAGCCATGGACAACAAAGTATTATTCGCACAAATTTCACTACGAAGCAGCTCACCGAGCTGGAAAAGGAGTTCCACTTTAACAAATACCTCACAAGGGCGCGGAGAGTCGAGGTGGCCGCTACACTTGAACTGAATGAGACACAGGTTAAAATCTGGTTTCAGAATCGCCGAATGAAACAGAAGAAACGTGAGAGAGAAGGAACCGTGCCGGCCATGAAACGAGCAACAGACTGCGCTGCTGGACAAAACACAAACAGCTCCACCACCTCATCTCCAGTTGCATCTCCGATCTCAGACTCTTCGAGTGGCAACTGAGGACATTTAATGTCACACACTGCATATTACAGTTCTAAATAATAAGCCATATTGTGCACCACGGTGTCCTCCTATTTAGTGCGGCTTGTGGTGTGAAATTAGAAACGTGTTTTATACCTGCATTGTAAAAGAACTTGCATGTTTCAACCTTCTGTTGCTGAGGACATCTCCCTAACTTATTTTTCTGTTACAGACCAAATGTAAAAAATCTGGGTGTTGTCACATTCTTGCTCTGTGATGATGCATGTCACTGTTTGTAAATGGCCAAAAACTTTATTGGATGTACTACATTTAACTCTGATGTGTAACAGTCGCAATTGGATGCAATACATTTAACTTTGATGTGTAACAGTCACAACTCTTTGCAACACAGTGTGGCTAATGTGAATGAGCAGTTTTATAATTTGCACTAGAAATGTACTTTTGGACAAAAACGTCATGTGTTCATATATATGTATAGGATCACAGTATTCGTCTGACCTATGAAGTAGTAAAAACTGAATAAAATTGTTTTATTTTTCTGAAATTCTTGCGCCATATTAGTCAAGTGATAACGCACACTGATTTTGTGTTTATTCTTTTTTATATTTAGAAGCTATGAGGGCTATTATGCTCTAATAAAAGATAGTGTCTTTTGTTAAGGGACATTACAATACAATGGGGCTAATTTAAATCAAGGCTATCCCAGTATGTATAGTTTGACAAGAGGAATGTTGCAGTACACCCCGGGTGGCTTCCTATGACCTTTTCACCTCACTGTGCCTGCAGGACTTCTAAATATGTAAACACTCCTGCTTGCCCACTGATATAACACTGAATAGTCTTCCAGTTTTACTCATATTTGCAACTGCACCATGTTATGAGATCAATGTTCCAAATTTTTCTCTCACATTTTGCAACATTTCAAGATTTATCAGCTCCACAAGTACTGTGTGTAGAATTTTTAGCTTTATAAAGACTAATAATAGCAATCAGTTTAGGATTTGACATCATTGCATCATGATTTAGCTTCATAGGCCAATATTTATATTTTAAACATTTCAAACCAATGTGGAGTAGTCCAGTAAAGATGTACTATATACAGAATAGTTTTGTACATAATAAAAAAAACCCCACAATATTTGACTTAACACATTTTTTTCTTAACATAAACAAATTGTTTGAACACAATGGTCATTCTAAAGCAATGTTATTTACTTAAAAATGACTCTGTAGGTTTACAATAAAATACTGGCAGCAGAATTGTCAGGTAGTTGCTTTAATGCTTGTTTACAATGTGTTACTGCCCATTGTAGTGTAGTTTTCAATGAATGAAAAACTACTACATATTGGTAGCAGTATATTACTACAGATCACCATCACAATCAAAACCTAGGATGACAAAATAATGAAAGAAATGAAAAACAGAAAAAATAGGCAGGCTCCTTTTATGCCTGAGAATGCTTTGGTGCCAGGTTTTGCAGTAGAATTAATGACACTGACCTGTGTTATTACAATAAAGCTACAGCAATGTTACTGCAGTTATGCACTAATGTCCTTTGATATGGTACAATCGGCCAGTACTTTTAATATTTTCCCAGAATACCAGGCAGACTGCAGTACTGAACTGTAAAACACAGTTAAAGTATTATACTGCTCAGAACACAGTATTTTACTGTAGAAATTACAGAAATTATTTAAATTGTTATTGCACAGTGCCATGCATTCCAGCATTACATGTGTCTCTGTTTTATGTAGAAAATTTACTATGAATATAAATGTAAACTAGTTGAAGACTAACATTAAAAAATAATTATAAAAAAAGAAAAAAAAAAGAAAGAAAAGAAAACAGACAGGTCCTGGGTGCTTTATTGGTGAGCCTCATCGTCACTTAAAAGTTTATGGGGACTTGACAACCCTTTTTCATTCTTTTGATCATCTGATGGACTTGTCCAATATTTACTCAGGGTGTTGGGTTTGCACAGTTCTTGCCCCAACAGCACTGCACTGTCAGCACCCTCTCCACTGACCAGGTTCATCCAGAGTTCAGGCCTGAATTAATTCAGTAAGACCATAGGCCTGTCCAGGAAGAAAGGAGAAGGGTGTCTGACCAAAGGTCAGGGATGATTTTATCACCCCATACCATTAATCCTGCATGTTTAATGTCAGTCTTGTGTTCATTACTGACATAAAACAGTAAGGCCTTACCAATTGCTGACATAATTCAATTCTACAGTACTACAGTGTAGACTGGTACTACAATGTTAATTTTTTTCCAACTGAAAAGAATACAAATACATTTAAAAAACTGACATGTCAAATTGTATTTAAATAGATCAAATTATTCCATAATTCCAACATTGTAAACATTATTTGTAGGCGTGTCTCACTTTTAATATATATAAAAAATAGTATACATAATAATAATATATATAATGTTTATAAATGTAGTATGTTTGAGGGAGTTTGGTTATTACTGTGTTTTCCCTGGCCTTTTGGATGGCATAGCTCTCAGCTCCCACTGGGACCCCATCTGCAGACGTCAGAGCCAGAGCCACAGCCCTATGGAGACAGATGTTCAGCTGCCTGCAGGAGAGGGATGTTTTTCACTAGCCTGTCAGCATGCAAGGAAATCTCGCACTGCAGTGTTGTAGGGTGCAAGAAAATGTGAGAAGGACAGTGGGGAGGCAAATAGAGCAATATAGGCCAGGTTAAAAAAAAAAAAAAAAAAAAAAAACACTGAGTGGGAAACAATAATTTCAATGTCAATGACGGAGGAAAAGGATACTCAGAGTGGTTGTTACTTTTAAGTAATACATGACAAGAGCCATGGATAGGAATGGAACAGCTTTAAGGATTGTTTTATTGCATGCAACCCTTTCTGTGCTCCCTCTGATGTTTGGCCACACAGTCCTGTGTGTCCTCTGTGCTACTGAGCCATCCCTCATCACCAGCATAGACAATCTACTTTCTAGCTCTGTGAGATGCCGGGGAGGTCAAGAGTCAAGCTAGAGAATTCACTATAATCAGTGTGCGTTTGGGTGTTAGATTCTGTCAGGTGAATCTTCAATGCTGAGGCAGGTTGAAGACCCATTGTGGGTTCTCTTCTCCTTCTCTTACTGGGTAATGGTGTCACAAGGGGTTTTACAAATCAAATGCCTGGCTTGACTTCCTGAGTCTTGTTCAAGTCCTTCTGAAGCATGTCACTCCACAGGGGTAACTGAAATCAAAAGGATACAAAGACCACTGTATATTCTATTCACTGGCTTAAAAGAGTGGGTCAAAGGGACATTTTGTATGTCTTCATGCTTTTGACAGACAGTCTGCTAAGTAAGGACAGACGCATCATGCAAATAACTAAATAGCTTCCACCCTTAGTGGAAGACTTCCTCTTCCATTCTGTGCATTACCCCCCTCCCCCCCTCCCCAATGATCTGTTGGATCCATGTACTTGTATGATGTATGTAATCCATCCCCTTGTTATGTTGGTAACTAATACAGACAAACAAGCAGAATTTACAAGGTTTACAAGGTTTCTGGGATTGTTTCCAAGAGTCCAAACTACAGAAGCCAGGCAACTGCCAGTGAGAAGGTTGAATTAGATTTGAAGACAGTTGCCACATGTTTGAGAAAACCGTGATACAAGATAAAACAGTTGTTTAGTGCAATAAAATGCATTTCTGATTGATACAGTTATAAAAGTTTATATACTGGTTAATTCACATAAATATTTGCAGATAGGCATTGTGAAATCACTGCTCTGTGAAAAAATGTAAATAAATAGTAAATAAAGCCAGTTTGTGGTAGAGGGAGGCTAATAAGGAGTTATAGTTTATTTTATTATTTTCTGATTGGCTAAATCACTGGTTGCCTCCCTAGTCTCTACTACAAGCCAGTGAATGAGATGCAGCCATTGGTGATGGAGCAATCCACTGTCTCTCCAACTAGCTTTTTCCCTTCTTCCTCAGTTTTCTGGTGAGTCCCAAACCATTTCAGATTTGTTCTTACACTCACCTCCAGCTTTAGACTTTCTTTTGTTTCCCACTTACATGGTAAAAGTATTGTTGAACACTGGGGAACAGGGTCCAAATTCTCCAGTTCTTGGTGGCTGTCCCATTGGCCTGGACTATCATTTTCTTATAACAATGTAATTGAAATATATTATTATTATTATTATTATTATTATTATTATTATTATTATTATTATTATTATTATTTTAGCAAACCCCATATATATTATTTTCTTCTCAATTACTAGCATTATTATTTGTTGGGAATGTAGTAAGACATTCAGGAAATTGAAAGGTGTTTTGACAGTGGCTAAAACACCTTTTCCCTTTCATATTTAGCAGGAAAAGTATTTTTTACTCCGTTTATGTTGTAGCCATCATGTTAACAGTTCTGAATAAAGGTTTGTACTATCTTTATATTCAGATCAAAGGCAAAATGCATTTTTGAAATATTCTCCAGGTAGCTTCTTTTTAAGTTTTTTTTTCTACAATAATCAATTTAATGCTAGGAAATAAAGTCTTCCTGCAGATCTGTTCTTTTCCACTGTAACACTTGCTTGAGGTTTGGGTGTTGACATGTGCTGATACCTCCAAAATCCCCTGAGCAAATTGTCTTGCGTTCTGTCCTTTAGAGAATATTTACCACCAAGCCTCTTAAACAGCTCCTCAAACGTCTTCTTAGTGGTGCCTGTAGATTTATCTTAAAGTGTGGGAGAGGTGGTTAATTAGCAGCAAACAGCAGTCTAAGGTTCAAAAGGTCAAACTAGTAGCAAGAATGAGCCTAAAGCCCCGAATGCATTGAATAGCAAGGTGTGCATCTACTCCTTTACTCTGATTAAGGAGAATTTGAACAATTTACAAATGGTATTAGAGACTCCATATTGACAAGTATTGTCCATAAAGTCTGCTCCGGGTGCCATCAAACTAACCACATCTTTAGAGGGAAGCATTGCAATGTTACAGTGTGATTTTTGTGGAGGAGGGTGATTTACTCAGATGAGAGAGCCATGTCCCCTCCCCCAAGTGAAACGCAAATGAAAAGGAATGCCAAGATGAAAAAGCATGCGTCTCCAGATAAGCAAAGAGAAGAAAGGAGTCAACGAATGGCAAAAGAGCTCTCTTGGGGAGATGAGAGGTGCTGATGGCAGTGTTGGTGGTGGGAGATCATAGCAGGTTCCTCTCATCAGCCCAGGCCTGTGTTTGATACTGGGTCTTTGTCACCCTTTCAGCTGTGTATTGTTGGGCGGTGTAATCCCGGGTGGATTACAATGGCTCCTTCCTTTCAAATGGCCATGCCCAGCAGGCAGGAGGCAGTGCTCATGGAGCGCTGGGAGGCCTTGCTCATTCCTTCTTTTACCTTCACCAGGGGCTGTAGCTACAGGGACAGAGAGGAAGGGGTCAAACGGTCATGTCCTTCTCTAGGAATGCTACCCTCTTAGCTCTATTCAGATTTGCTTTACTACCCTGTATCCACCAAATACCTGCCTAAAACACCTCCAAGCAATTTACAGTGGGCTTCATGACACAAAATTCTTTACAGTGTGACCATGATTGTAATGCATCTGTAGATGTAAAAGTAATATATTTATAGAAATATTTTTTAATAATTTGTATTTAAAAACCTTATGTGTTTAAATCTACAAGATTTGGGTTCTTTTCATCAATCTTTGGTACATTTCAGTGAAAGGGCCTTCCAATTTTATTATATAAATATGTACATATATAAATCAACAGAAGATTAACAGTGAACTTGTCAGTTTGAGAGACCAAACCCATGACAAAACAATATAAAAATTCTAATATTTATTGATTAATTTATGGCCTGTGCGGCATCTCTGTTCATTCATTTCAAAACTCCCACAGCTTCATTATACTTCCTTGTTGTGTGTTTAGAAAAAAAAAGACATTAACCTGCTATATCATAATACAAAATAATAATTTGTCTTGTGAAAAATAAAAAAGTAGGAAAATACAAAGCAATATAAAGAGTACCATCCTCACAAAGTGCCAAGAGTTTTATATGGCGCATTAAACAGTTGTTATAATACAATTGGATTATATGTACCATAAAAGCAATAAACAAGTCTAGACATACTGTGTAATAATTAAACCACAAAACATATTAATTAAAAATAGATTTAAATTTTTGTCACACTGTAAAAAATACCTTGTAAATCTACATTGTTATTGGCAGCAGAGTTACCAGTTGTCACTGTAATTAACACACTAAAAGTATCATACTGCTTTAAACCATGTATTTTATTTCAAAATTGCATATATTATTTAAGGTGCAGCATTTAGACACATTCCAGCTAAAAGATCCCTCCTCTAGATTTTTGTACTGTGTTTAGAACCCTGTAGACATTATAACTGTTTAGAGTAATCTAAAACGACATTTTCAATCAAATTAGGATAATTCTCGTTTTAGCCGTTAATGATTCATGTTCTACAATAGGCCTTAAACCATTCTTTGACTTGCAACATTTGTTTAACCAAACTAGTTTCAGTTTCAGCTCTTCCTCTAACACTCAGAGGATGTGTGTGGATGTCTGTGTTGCCACACTGTGTAGTGTCTTTTGGTACAGTGAAGAGACAACATACTCACTCAGAACAGCTTTTCTATAAAGAAATATTAGAAGACAGGATCATTCAAAGTTTTGAGTGGAGTCTTACGTTCAGAGAATTAATGGGGACGATTTCTGATGACATCAGAAGGCTTCTCGAAGGTACTGCCTCAAGTGACATTACTAGTGTTTTATGAATGTGCTTTTGTCAGGTTAACAAGAAAATATTGCATTTAAAATTATGGCTTATCAGTGGTCATGATTTACATCTTCATGAACACAAACATTTGACATTTAAAAAAACTTTTGACATTCGGTAATATTCTGAGTTGTTGGAAAACACAGATTACAAAAAACAAAAATATTAATATTATTTATATTTTTGAACAATATACAAAGTAGCAAATAACTTTCTGAAACTTCTTTTGACTTGACTATCATACTCTTACCTCTTACATTTTCTTCTTCTTCTTCTTCTTCTTCTCTTATTATTATTATTATTATTATTATTATTATTGTAACATACAAAAACTAAAATATAAATACAATATAACATTTAAAAATGTATATAAACACTATTACCTATTGCTTACATTCATTGTTTAAATCCATCTTAAATGTTTGGGAATGAGTCCTACAAAGTGCCATTTTGAAACATACTGTGTTATTATTGTATATTGAAGAGCAGTAGATGTACTATTCAGATCCACTTCTATAGATTGTGACCTTAAGATTAACATCTTACTCATTCAAACACAAAGCCACTGTCAGTTACACACGCACTGACATTTTGTAGCATTTGCATTAACCGGCTTCAGTAACATGATCACTGGGAGGATTTTTGCATATTTTTAAGAGATAGTACTATGTAGAGAAGAAAAATATTTGTACATAAATATCACCATGAAAAAATTAAACATATTAGCATTTATACATTTTGTTTTGTGTCATCAGATAATCTGTGTGTGTGTGTGTGTGTGTGTGTGTGTGTGTGTGTGTGTGTGTGTGTGTGTGTGTGTGTGTGCGTGTGTGTTTGAATGGTCTTTTTCAGATTGTGAGCTGTTTGTCTCAAGTATTTTGCAGGATGAGAACCTCAGTAGACATGCTCAAGAAACAAGAGAAATACTACTAAACAACTTTCGTGTTGTCCACAACAGGTAAGATCTTTCAATGTATTGATGAATTGATCTACTCCCTATACATCATATCAACATATGTATAGAAAAGTCATATAGTAAAGTCACTGATTCCTTTTTTCATCATCATAAGCCATCAAGATTTAAAAAGGTTCTAAAAAACTAATCTTAACTAAGAAATGTGTTCTCACTGACAGTGATATGTTGAAGGATAACAGTAACAAGTACAACACAGGAAGCTCATATCTAGTTTTGTTTGCTTATAGAGATTAAGTGAACATGCTGCACTTGCACCTGCATGCCTTGTGGTTTGGTGGTATGAAGGGGGAAGAGTATGTTACGTTTCCACTGTAGTGTGTTCCACTCAGAATTTAGAACGAATACAGCACTACACACTGTGTAGATGCAAAGCTATGAACATTTTTTTTTCATTTTCGATTTACCTTGGAAATAATGGTTCACAGTAATAACACGAAACATAAATGAACACTGCTGAAACATCAGCAGTGAATGTATATCACAATATATAATGCACTTAAATATGGTTAAAAGGTGAATGAATGTTTTGGAATAAATATTATGTTAAAATTAGTAATTCACAATAAATTAAACAAAAACAAGAGAGTTATACAAGAGAGTTATACGACTATATATATTTATAATATTTCTTTGCTTTATCTGTTATAAACAAGGCCTACATCAAATATTATTAATCGAGCAATTAATAATTGTAATTCCACATGCATAACTTTTTTACATTTTTAAAACCACATTGATGACATATCACTGGAAACCCAATATTTAATAATTTAACATTTAAATTATTATTTTATAATTGTGATTCAATATGTTTCCTCTGATTATTATTTGTAATTGTGTTCAATTACTTTTGTTTTGCAGAAATCCACAGGAATTTCCATACAGATGTAAGTTAGCACATTTTATTATATTTGTTTTTCTTTAACTTTGTAACATTTCTTTTCCAGACTGAAAATGCAAACTGGATAAACTATGAAAAAATGAAAATCCAATAAGTCAGTACAATTAAAAGGTTATTAGAACATTGTAGATAATATAAATATTTAAATAATTAATCCTCAAGTTTGTGTCTAAGCTTCCAAATATTCAAAGCTCTCTCATTTGTCCTCGCAGCTGATGTTATACATGAGGACAGTTCAGATGACAACCACAGTAGCTTGGGACGCTCTGCCCCTTCTGACGATCTGTCTGTGGCATCAGACTATCAGGAGGACACTGCGCCTGAATGTGAGTCCAAGCCTCTCCATGTGTTTGTCTTCATTTAGGCGTTATATAAGAGACGGCTCATATAAATGTCATTTTCAATGCTTAATTATTCTCAATTTCTAAATTAAGTAATGTGTCTGAATCACCAGCTCTCACAATGCTTTACTGGGTTCTCATAATATGTCCAGAGGCTTTGTTTGTAGGAAGCATACAAGAGCAGATCAAGTACACTAGCAGGCATCAAAGCAGGGTGTGTTCTAGCTTATGAGTAAATAAATAAAGTTAAATAATATAACATTCATGTAAATGTTAAACTTTTTGCTTCCTGAGCTAGTACTCGCTAGCTTTCACTATTTACATGAATGCATGTGGTAAACTGTATGTGTAACCAATTCATAAGGGAAAAGGCATGCAAGATGTGCCTAGTTTCTTTAAGAACTTTAGGGAGCAATATCTTTGAAAAATGTCAGTGTTTTATTGGGCAGAGTGATGATAAACTACAGTGTGGTGGTGTGTTTGGTAACAGATCACCCTCTAGTGGATTCCCACGCCTGTGCTATGTGCCAGTTTAGGATATGGAGAAGTAGATGTGGGGGTGGGGATGTGGGTGTCTGTCACCACTGCCTTGGGTGGCTTCAACAGAAAAGGGATGAAGAGCATCCTCTAGTGGTAGGAAAAAATCTGGCTCTTTGAATGTCAGTGCTTGCATGTCTGTACTTGAGATAAAATTCAAAGTGTAAAAGGAAAAGGTTCTCATGAGCAATGCAGAGAGAGATGATGTAAAGCAGTTTGGAAATTGCCAGGATGTTGCATCTGCCCACAGTCTGGTGCCCTGACTGCTTTTTATCACCAGAAACCAGTTTGCACTGTGGCTGCACATTTGCTCCAGGCCAGAGCCATGACTGATCATCATCCCCACTTTCTCTCTTACCAGCTGGGCCTGAAACACAACCCTATACCTGAGGGGCTGTGTCTGTTCCCCTTTCCCTATCACTCATCTGCCATAGCTTTTTTTTTTTTTTTTAAAGGAGATGGTAGTTTCAGGGAAAAAACACATTCACACACTTCCCTTTGTGTCAAAATATACCCCTATTACCAAAATAGTAAAATTTTATGACGACTGAAAAGTCACACCTATCTGAACTTAAATATTTCACATTGCGAGCTGTTAAAAAAGGCTAGTCATATAAGCAGATTTTAAAAAATCATATTTATTTGGCACACTTATTTTTTTTAGGAGCAAAAGAATTTAACTGTGTGTGGCTACAGTAAAAGCAGTGTAAGAAGAAGGGGACAAAGCTTATGCAGAGAATCACATCATGACACTCCTTTAATAAAGATAATGACCAGAGGGGGCAAGTGCAGTTCAGGGTTCATGTTTAGTTCACCAATGAGGACTCTTATTTAAGGAAACAAATGAATATTTCATTTGTTTAAATGTGGGCCTTCAGTTTCATTTCAGTATTGAAATTCATTTTCATTCAATTTTCCTCTCAGAGTGGATAAGAAGGAAATTCCTTACATGCTTTTAATTCTTTGAAAGGAAGATTAAAGATTTCAGTAAGTGACATGAAGGGGTCTAATGTATTGAAAATAAAAAGTTGAACAAATAAAAAAAAAAAAAAAAAATCTCATGAGCAGAATGAGGCTCATATTGGAAAGTAAATATAATCCAGATATTCCATTCAGTGAAGTCACTGTGTCATTTGTTTGAGGAGGAAGCTGAGGGAGTCTCTAAACTAAGTGGAGAAGGAGGGCGCTTAGCTGGCTGGCAGGAGGAGTCAGTTTTATTTCATTTAGCAAAGACTGCCTCCTCATCTCCAGAGAGGATCCTGACACCAGATTTGTTATGGCTGACAGGAACAGATGGGCGCTCCATTGTCAGGGCGCCTGTCTGTATGGTAATGTGAACTAAGTTTCACCCGCAGACCGCACGTTTGACCCGGCTGTGCATGCAGCCCCTCCATAGCCCTTGTCTGGATGACAGCAGTCATGCAGGCATTCAGGGACTGTGTCATACAGTAGAATTTTAGCCAGACAACTAGCATATATTTGGAACACTGTATTTTTTTTTTTTTTTAATTTTTCCTGATGATCTAGAGATAATAAATTGATCATCATTTTGATGTTTAATATTAGTTGTCTTAAAATATGTTCAAATGTCAACTTTAGCTGTTTGAAGCTCTTAAGATGATTTTCATACACTGCCTCTTTTGATGGCAGTTATATGACAGAATAAGTGTGTATGGTTAGACCGGTTGTGGTCTGTGTGTAGAATTGGCTGGGTGGTATCAGACACCGCACATGGCCAGGGCCCTTTGTGCTCACTGACTGATTTATGTGTTGAAACAAAAGCTTCTGCCATTGCTGTTATCTCAGCTCACAGTGGCCAAACAGCAATATGGAAGAGACCAATCAGAAAATAAAAAAGGAATCTCAGTTGTGCTAAATCTCAATCACAAATTAGATCAAGATGTAAATTTGATTTTGGCAGAGGCGTACAGGGCCTAAATTAATGAAGGTATTGGCTAGTAGATTGATTGTTGTAATTAAACCCTAGAGAGTTTAAAAGAGGTTTATCAATTATTTTTTTAAGTTTCTCAATAAAGTGTGCAAACATAAGTGTTTACCAAAAGGCATGATCCAAAGTATGAATCTGAACTGCTATGCTGCTTTCTTTGATACCATTTTCATTCTGCTTCTCCGATCCCACATGGGTGGTGGACATATAACAGAGAATATTTAGCACCTTAAATGACCCCGGTGTGTGTTCATGCATTGTGGAGTACAGTTCAGTTGGGACCGTTGGTCTGCTGAGACTCAGCCTTTCAGGGTCTTGTCAGGGTCTTATGTCAACCTTTAAAGCATACTCTGTGAGTACCCAGACTTTGAGTGGAGTTTCCTCCCTCCTGTAAACTTTTGACCTCTGGTGTTGTGCTGGTCACTTCATGACCTGTCTGACTGTGTTTGTGTGGCTGCATTATTGACCTCCACTCTTATAGCAACAGTATAGGTCAAATAAAGTTTTCTCCAAGAGGAAAATGGATCATTTGCTTGACAGTCGAATTTCACTGCTAAAATTTCCATCTTTCCCTTAATCCATCTATTTATTTCACAATTCTTTCTTCCATATCTTAATGATTTTTTTATGCTCCTATTAGCATGTTGGGCAATAAGAGCAAACTGTTACACATTGTCTAGATATCATGCTTTTCTTTCAGATTATATAGATCAGGAAACTGAGACACATTCAGAGACTCAGATATCTAATGTATATCACTGCTACTGCCACATAGCTTCAAAAGTTCACTCCAACCCAGAAGTGCTGCTGAAAATGCGGAAATTTCTCTCTCTCTCTCTCTCTCTCTCTCTCTCTCTCTAACTGCCCCACTTCTACACATACACTTTTACCAACAAACTTACCATTTCCTCTTCCCCACACACATACCCACACAAGGGGATTTTTAAGATGGAGGTGGTATCTCACTCCACAAAAACAAGAATTGACTTTTTTTTTTTAGCAATTCATATCAATTTTAGCAGTTTGACCCTTTTCTTATTTCTTCTTTTCAACATACACAAGATACACTGTCCAATGTAAAAAAAAAAAAAAAGAAAGTAAACTGTCCAATATACCATCAGTGCCTGGCCCCCCTTCGCCATCTTGCAAATGAGAATTTGATTTTTCTCTCCACTGGATTCCATTTCTGGAGACGGATGAAGTTTCAATGCAAGGCCCAGGTGGTCTGATGCTTTCTTAGGGAAATAAATGAAGACTGGGAAGGTGTGTGAGCCTGTACATACAACGGAAAGGCGTTCTTTTCCAATTTTCTCAGAGTGTCTGTTTTAACTTTTTGCTTAGTATCATTTAAGTAATAATTATACTGGGCTGAGATTGTACCATTATGATTTTATTCATGGAGACTGTCTTTTATTGCATGCTGTCATGCTTTTCTTCATCATGTATGAATTAAGAATATATTCTGTAATTTAAATCAGAACTATCTTAAAATAATTTACCAAAATATTGTCTTATCTCAAATTGTAGCATGTTACATAATTTACATCAGGTTAGAAAATATTAATATCAACTCAATTAAATTAATGACATCCATAATATATAAACTAAGTAGCTGAGACATTTCATAGCATTAAAACACACAGTAGTGGTCAGTGTGTTATTGTAGGTTTATTTGAGGCAGTTATACAGTGTATGTCTAAGATTAGAAGATGGAAACTTTTCCACAAAAGAATTATGACATCATCCAAAACTTTATACACAGAATATTAAAATAGTTCGCTGCACAAGAAATAACAGGCTATGCCAAAATAATAGACAAAATTTACACATATTATTCGATTATAAACCTTACCATGTTGTACAGACGTGGCGTGCTAGTTGACAGAGTTTTTAGGACAGTAGAGTACGGTTTAGACCCAACCAAGGTGGTGCAGAGTCAGTATATTATTTTGCAATATCTTTTTGGACGAAGCCTAGACAATTGCTAGAGACCAAGGTGAAAAAGTGACGGTAGTATCAGGCCTGAGGCTTTACCGAGGAGTGATTCTTCATGCAGAAAGAATGGCTGGCTGCTGGCCATGAGCTAGACCTAGCCAATACAAACACTTCCCTGGAACTTCCCCTACCCGCCTTCATATTTTACAAAGCAGCGCTAGTGGAAGCAAACTCAACAGGCCTGTAATCTTTCACGTTTGTACTGGAATACAATAAGATGCATGATATAACTAATGCATAGCCTAGCCATGAGTGGAGGATTAGCACTCACTTAGCGTTTCATCGCTCTAATCTTAAAAGCACTGCTGCATTGTGTACATTAATGTTGACTAAACTAAATCAGGCACCTAGTTAATAGCCCTCTGCATTCTGTGTGCATTAGCGAGCAGGACTGAAAGCATGGCTGCTGAACGGCGAGGAGTTTGAACAATCACTTAATACTGATTACTTCTGCAATACCATTTTCACTAGCTTCACAATGTCCTATTTTTATTTCCAATAAAAAAAATAATGAGGAATATTTAAAATGGACTGGGAGCCGGCATAGCCTATAGGCTATAATAAAAAAAATAATAGGCTAATAACCAAAGAAATAACCAGAGTAATAACTAAAGTTCAAATGTTCTTTTTTTTTGCATTTAGCAAATGAACAACTGAGCAAAATGTAATATCCAAATTCTATAAACGAACAACATTCAGTCAATTAAAATCTAATATATTATGTGCCTAATAAACACATCCTATAATTATTGACCTAAACTACCGTGCGAAGTGATGTGGTTTTTACACAACTGTATTTAATCTTTTTAAATTCTGAGTTCAATAAACGCCTAACTGAAATGATAACCTATACCATTAGCATATGAAATGACTTAATCACGATTTGAGGTAATCTAATCGTCTTTTAGGTTTTGCTTTAATAATAGCCTAATTATCTGCAGAAATATTAAGTAGTCTACTCAATTAATACTGATTTACACTGATTTACAACGTTTTTTCTGTATGATGACGGAAGGCGTTTTTCATGTATTTGTGCCTTTCTGACACTTGATTTATTTTAAATTTATTTATTTTATTTTTTTTTACGATAAATAGAAATGCGTTTTGTTATTAAATACAACTTTGTTATAATTTAACAATAATTCATTTGTTATTCAACGCTTGAATGTTGAATGCTTGAATAATAATAATACATGATATATATATATATATATATATATATATATATATATATATATATATATATATATAATTATTTATTTATTTGTTTGTTTATTTTTTCATAATAAAAATGATCTGACAAATTACGTGCTGATCGATTTTCAAGGTCAGGTTAACAATTCGTAATCTGAACCATGCTGACCGCGTACTGACCAGATTACAATACTGTGTCGGTGGCCTTCAGGTGGTGCAGGCGGGGAGCGGCAGTCTTTCTGTTCCTCATCAGACACGCAGAAACGCGGAATGGTAACGGACACGTCTCGCGCTCTGACCCCGGCACACATTCCCCCCTGGATTGATGGCCATTATCGCGTGTCTTTATTTACCTTCTACAGACAAGCGACACGCGCATAGGCTTTAGGCTCTTTAGAGTGAAATACCCTTAGCGCGGTTATACTCTCACATAGCATTTGTATCCCATCGTGCATCCATCGTCGTCTAGCTCAAATGCGTTTTTTTAAAAAAAAAACTTAATCTGGACTATTTAAAAAAATATATTAGAAATTTTAGAAACAGGTTACATTTAAATGAGTTTTGAGTTAACTTTAATTTTATTGTGAATATTTTTCTTAGTAGTCCCTACTGAGCAATGCCTGTTTTAAATGTAGGCCTATATTTTGCCGAGAATTTCTACTGAGCATGTAACGGAAACCCATTTATACTGTTCATAATACCAGTAAATAGGTTACCTGACCACACCTCATCCCATGATCAGGAGAAACAATGCACATAGCCGACTGTAGACGTCACGCAGACTGATTGTAATGTTTTGGATTATATTGATTTAAAATATCTTTTAAATTAATCAATAACCTTATAGTCTATTGCGCACTTTTAAACTTTAAATAGGGTATTATGTTTATGTTTTTAATAATTGAAATTATTTTTAGACTAACGTTACAGTCAAATTTCACTTTTGACCTGTGAAATGTAACCCTTAATTTCATAATAATGAAAAAATATGACTATAATGAAAAGTGACTCGTTTGCCAGAAATTATATTTGGATGTTTTTCTTTTAATGTATGCTTGATATTAAACCGGTTCTACAGTTGTGCCAAACTTCCAGAATTTTGAACTTGACTTAAATCAAGTTATGTACAAGTACAGTTATGATATTTCCAGTTAAACATTTGAAAGGACGTTAAAACACATTGGATAATTTATTTATTTATTTATTTTTTTGCACTGTCATGCCTTAAATTCTAATCTTGTTCTGTCATCAAAGTAGTTTTCATTTCAAAAATATTTTTTTTGAATATTTCAAAATAGTTTTCTCATTACAAAGTATTAGTGTGAAGAAGCGTTTACACCACTGAAGTGTTTAGTCGGCCCAGTTTTGACTCTTGATGGACTCACAATCTGTATGATATGTGTGCATTATGTGCATGCACATTTTGTGAATTTTTGCAGTCAAAACACATCAGCCCTTGTTGATGTGGAAAAAAGAATGAAGATTACAGGTACCTTCTACTGTGGTTTTCATCCAGGCATTTCTTTCTCTCCCCCTCTATTATTTTATTTCTCTGTGTCCATCACTGCTGATCTGTGCTATGTGGAGGAAAAGCACTGGGACAACAGCCTTGCATTTAATGAGAAAATATGTATCAATTTGCTCTTTGCTATATGCAGCTAGAGTATCGGTGTGGGCGAGGGGATGTAAGGATGCCATGAGTGGATCCTTTTTCCTAATCAAGTGCAGTGCAGGAGAGTGCAGCAATTTCACTCACTCTCTCTCTGATCAGCATTCCTCCCCAGCCTCTGCCTCGGCCCCTAGGGACCCCAGCGCCTTCTGTTTCACCTCATCACTAGAGTTCAAACTGAGGTCAGCCACTGGACCCGTGCTTGCCTTGCACAGCTAAAGACACACAGAAAGGCCAGTGGCTTGGTTGGGATAACTCCCCCTCCCACATAATTTGGAATATATGATTTGTATTGGTTAAATTCCCTGTTTGGATTTAATTACAAACCTGTCTCAACTTAATTTAGTCATTTTCTAAAATGAATTTGGGGTTTGTCAAGTTGATAGGCAGGGCTAAAAGGGCATATATGGCATACATGGGCCCACACAGGAAGACCCTGAGGCTCTAGTTTGGTCTTCATTTAGGTATTTGTCCTGGTTTTCCTACAGTAAACTCCTTGCTGATGTTCTGACAGTAATATAAATGTATTACACACTGCACATCTGTGACAATAACACATCCCTAAAATGATTAACTGAACAATTACAACACCACACCAGTAGAGACCTTCTAGTGGTTGCTATGCTTTTTTTCCTGAAATGTATGTACAGCATTATTGCATCATGTGCGTCACATAATCTATGAAGGTAAATATATAAAAGTGCTCACACCTACATGTTCCTTCCTTGGTTTGACTGTATCCAAAATGAAGTGGAAAATAATGGCTGAGTATATTAACTTCCTCAGGTCACAATAACATCAATCACATTTTATAGCAGGATTAACAGCTGAGCTCATAACACCTTGCTGAGAGTATAATAATAAGTAGATGAGCAGCACTATCAAATTTACAGCTTAACTCTGCTGAGTGAATGCACCTCAGAGCTTTACCAGAAGAACGTATTTGGTCTGTTCGAATTATGTTATTCACTGAAGAATTGTTATGTATCATAGATTTGTGTATATCTCTCTTTGTCACTGATTGAATTTGCTTTTAATGCCATTTCATCCTGAGTGGTCCATGTGCCTAAGTGCAGAATGAGTTCCTAAAGAACAATAACTGAGATGTAAATGCCAGGTAAAATATAATGGTGTGATAGGGACAATGTGCCCCAGAGCTGTGCTGCAGCTGAAATGCCAGGCCACTGGGTTTAGCTTAGAGAGCACGCAGAGCTCCACTAGTGCAGTGGCACTGATAAACGCAGCCCTGCGTGGCCCACTCAATGCCTCACCGCCACCAATCTTCCCCTGCCACAGAGCAGCAGCAGTGCCATGCATCACGTCGCCATCTCTGGCAGCAACAGAGAGTGCCCGCGGGAAAGTCATTAGCTTTGTCTCGCTCCCTCTCTTACCTCTTTCCTCTCCTCTTTGGTGCTCTGTTTATCAACCAGTGGACCAACAAACCTGCAGACAGTTCAACCTCAAAAGTAGATCTTGTGCTGGTCAAGACTTGCTTAAATAAATATATTCGTATATAAATGTAAGAAATATATTCTTATTAAATTCTGAAATAAATTCTTGCTGAGTCTACAATTCTTTTCAAAATTTCACTGTACAGGAACCAACTCATTTAATATGAGCTGAAGTAATGTGTATGCTATATTAACAAAATTAGGATACTATGATGCATCTACTTTCCAATTAAATACGAGACTGACTGTCATCTCAGTTACATAAATGTATTGGGTTTAGTTGTAAATAATGGAATAGGGATAAATTCAGGCCTTGTTGGATTAAAGTGATGCTGAAAGCATTGGTAATGTGTCCTGAAATATTAATAGTTAGCCTTAGTACATTTAAGTGGAAATGATTAGCATGATGCTAGCAAAAATAGAGCAGTGCTAGTGGTGAAAATTACAAAACCACACTGTTCTGAATTATTAAAAATGCAATTTATAGTTAAAGTGAAAATATGAGGCACTTTGATGAATTTCATTTGCATTTTTTATGAAGTCTTATTACTTAGTTCTGCACAGTTTATGCGTATTTAGATTATAATTTTTTTTTAATTTTTTTATTTTTTGCTTTTGAAATTTTTTTATTATTTATTTATTTATTTATTTATTTATTTTTACTATTTTTAGAAGTTAAGTCCTAAGAACAGAGTATTGTTAATACATCTGGCCCTCGTAAAATTAGCACTTGTATAGTTGGCTTTGACCTTCTTTGTTGTCAGATACAAAAACATCACCTCTAATTGGTTTCTGAAGACTAGATGTCTGAAGTTGGATAGTGAATGTAACCAATGGGAATCTTGCATGGAGGGGTGGGATCATGAACAGACCAGTGTGCCTTCTTTCCTTTTGTCTGAAAGCGAAATTTTAGGTTACACTGCTACCCTGTGGAAGAATAATAGAACATAGGCCTCCACAGTCACCACTTGCCTGTATCAACTGAAAAGACAGTAAATGATTTATAATGCTATGGCCCTTTCTTTCAGTTGTTGCTCAAGGATCAGTGTGCCACTGTATGTGCTGATCACTCTAGACTGTCTTGTCAGTGGGTGTGTGAAGATGAGAGACTTTTCCATGTCAGCTCATTTTTAGCCATTCTCACCTTTTCTCTGTTTATACTATTTCCGCTCAACTATTAACCTGGCTTGACCTCTTAGATAAATGAAAAAAGGGAGGTGTAGATGGATGAGGGGATTAAAAGGTGTCAGAATGAAGGAACAAGAGGGAAAAAATGAACAGAGGAGGATGGATCATTTGGTGGACTAAGGGCTCTTTTTGGTGTTGATATATCAAGCTGGCTGTGACAAACATGTACTGCACTTGTATTTATGATGACATGGACATTGGAGTGTGTGTAGAACACGCTGGTGTCTGAGTGAAGGTGCCTGTGAGTGTTTGAGTGTCAGGGAACTTTGTTGTCATCTGTCTGAAAACCAGGGCCAGTGAAGACATTTTTCATGGGACTATGCGATGGTGTCAAGAAAGGGCAGCGTTTACAGGTGTTGCGTCAGTATTCGGTTAGATGATTTCAATGAGTTAAATTTTTATTTATGGAAAAATGAATATCACTTGGCACTCTGCCACCACCACAAGCTTTTCGTGTTGATGTAATCCTCACTATGGCAAAGATCTATCACGGTGATGTTATGAAGTTCACATTACCACCTACAAGTAACTTTGAAAGTGCAATCCCTTTGAGGTCTTCTATAATACACAAGGCATTGCTACATTCAATATGTCACAAGTGACAGATAACCGCCAGTTTAAAGAATAGTATGCACTGTCATCTGTGCACTAAAACATCTGAACATTTATAAATAGGGTTTAAATCAGTCTAGTGTTCAATTCAGAGGCCCTCTGTGGTGGTCTAACAGCTGATGAAAGGTGAAGGCAATGGGGATTTCAGCCTTGTGTTCCTCCTGTTAATAGAGGGGACTCCTGGTGTGTCTAGCCCAAAACATGATTTGGACTATAAATATATCTGAGAGATAAGATTGATTTAACTAAGGAAAGCAATGTATAACATATGGACAATGAAATCCAGATATAGTGATTGAGATATGGATATTAAGATTGCTATAAAAAATATTGGAGATACATAGGAGAAATCTGCATGCAGATGTTTGATGAAGAATAGATTTTCTGACACCCTTACTGAATACTTATTAACCTAGATTCCCACATTAATCCTGCTATAGTTGCTCAATTGCTTGCCTAGCCTGCACCACTCTATATCTATTGATCCATGTTGCTCCCCAAAGTTGCAATAAAATCTCTAATTCCTGACAAGAGATGTGTTTACATTGTCTGAGTTCAGCTTTACAGCTCTCTGTTGGCCTTCAACCAGGAGAGCATTGTGCTTGGAAATCTGACATAACACCTTCTTATGCACCTTCTCATGCCACACTGTTATTAATAGCATGGAAATCGCTGCTACATTACTCTTATTTAGTTTTTCCCACTTGGTTTTCCTCATTTAGATTTTGGAGATATTCCTACAGTGGCAGCACAAGATCTGAGTAATATTCTGAAGCAGGGCTATCTGGAGAAAAAAAGACGTGGTAAGACAAGAAAATCACAGGCTTGTCATATAGGTGAGAGATTATGGAAATATGTGTTGAATATATGCTTTAATTGTACTTTTTTTACAAGATCATAGCTTCTTCAGCATGGAGTGGCAGAAAAGGTGGTGTGTCCTGAACAATACCATATTCTACTACTTTGGAAGTGAAAAAGGTTTGTTCATTTAAACCAGCTGAACTGTGTAATCATGTTATTGCATAAAATATGGTCATATAGATATGTTTACTGTGACTGATTTTATAATTCCAGACAAACAGCAGAAAGGATCTTTTTATATCAATGGCTATAGTGCAGAGCTGGTATCCAACTTGCGTAAAGACTCCAAGAAAAACTGCTGCTTTGAGATGAAAGCTCCTGGAAGGCGTTCTTACCAGGTTTGTCCACCCACACTCATATGTCATTTTGGTTGTTTAGTGCCATGTATGCATTATTACAGTGAGGACTGCTTATTTGCGTTGACAGTAGCGCCCAACTCTGTGATGATGACTTTTCTCTGCAGTTCACTGCCAGCAGCCCCCGTGAGGCCAGGGAATGGGTGGCCCAAATCAATTTTGTCTTAAAGGGTAGGTTACATGGGGTCCATAATTCTCTCTTTACCACGCAAAGACTCTTTGATACATTATACTGAATAATTGTACTTCTATGCACCACAGCTGTTTTACACCTTTTGATCTGGACAATTGTACAATGTCTGTGGCTAAAATGGGGTATGCTTTGCTTAATACTGATGCTTATAAATATCTTTTAGAGCTCAGCCAATCAGGTACTTTGTAGACCTCCTCATAACATATGTCATGCAGCTCCTGAGTCCCACGTGTCTCACTCTGCCTCCTCTTCCGCGTAGCACAGCGCTCTTTACGGGAAATTGATTAGGCTGTGCTTGGGCCATTCTTCATGGGCATTGATCTGGCCCTGCTTGGCATCCAGGCAGTGAGGATGCGATAGCCTGTGTTACAGAGCTCAGTCACCTGCAATCAGGCCCCATCTCCATCTGAGACAGATCTGGAGCATGGCCACAGCTCTAAAATGGGCTCCCTGTGAGGATCTGATTTGCGGGAAGTAATGAACACTTCTAAGATTGTTTACACTCTTCCCACTTACCTTGGCCATATAAAACTGTAATTTCTATCATTAAACATAATTTACACTAATATGAAATGTTAAATTTGCTTTAGCATGACACAACATGGTCTATATTTGCACCAGTCATGACGGTTACGTCCCCTTTAATCAAAACAGATATTTAAATAATGTTTCAGGCCGTTCACTTTCTCATGAGTTTTTTGTGGTATTTTGTGGTTTTGAGATTTGATTGTTTGTTAAAGTTTTATACTTTACATCTGGCCTCCCTTCATAAATATAGACTTGAGCTCCAGCTTCATCCCCTTTGATGATGATGAGGAAGAAGAAGAGGAAGAAGAAGAGGAGGCATATGATGATATAGAAAGGGCAGCAACTCCACCAACACATCCCGGACAGGTCTCTACAGCTGCCCCGGCTCCAGCACCACCACCTGGCGGCCAGAAGGTGAAGAAGGACAGAGCAGGGGCAGCCAGAGAGGAAGAGGAAGATGAGGAAGAAGACATCTATGAAGTGCTGCCAGGTACAAAAAAACAACAACATAGCTGTTGTTACAGCTACTCCTTAGACAACTCCTTAGAGTAGCAATTAACAGTATTAATAAGGTACCTTTCTACAGAATCCAAATACATCCATTTTCTTGACATTATCTTGTGTTAGTATGTAAAAGCAGTGGAAAGCATTAGAAACAACAGTGACCACTTGTAAGACTGAAGATGAATCGGAAAGGTCTTTGTTTTAGTTAGGAAACCCAGGAAAATAGCTAAAGGCTAACTTATATCACTTGGCACCCTGTCACAGCCAGCACCAGCCAGTGCTAAACTAAATATGTGAAGATCTGCTACCCCAAGATGGGACCAGCAGTCAGAGAGCACTTAGGGAGAGCCCAGAGCAGAAACACATCAGTCCTTAGTGCTGTCATTTTCACCTTTCTCAGCCATGTGTGTACTGGAACTCAGCTGCCCACAGATGGTGGATCAAATGACCATCTATCTCACCCTTAATCCATCTCTCTCTTCAACCTCCTGTTCCTCTAGCTATGAAAAGTTTTACAGTAATATCTTTAAAAGATAGTATGTTATGAAGGTGCAGTGATTTTTCAAAGGACAAAAAGGTGTTGGAGTGTTGAGCTATCTATTGAGCCATTTTGTTCCATGTAGTTATTTCTAGTTTAGTTTATTTTGCTGCACTTGAAAAAATTAAATCTTAGTTTGCATTATTTCATAGAACTAGGCACTGGAATCCCAGGAGTGAATTTTCTCTCTACTGGAATTTAATACCACAAAATGGAAAGAATGGTAAATTACAATGTAAATTCCATCAAAAAACACTTTAAAAATCTAATTTGCAGAATTTACATTATTCTAATGCAAACTTCTGGCCTTCTTTTCCAGTACATTATCTTGTTTCAACTTAGAATTTTGTTGATCTAGTGACATGTTTTTAATTAGGTTATCACACAGAGGTCACGGTTTATATATTACAAAAGACTGGAAAGCGCTACTTATGATAAATTATCTAGTTTAAAAAAAAATAATGATACATTTAATGTTCCAACTGTTAAGAAAATTCATGAGTTGGCAGGAATGTCAAGGCCTTGGGTTTACAGTAGTTATTTTCTTGTGTTTTTCTTTTTTTTTTTCTCCACAATTCCTGGAAGTGGAGGGCCGATTTGTGCTGTGGGAAGTATAGGGTTGCTATGTGGTGGCTTTATTGGCAGGCTGACAGGGTGAAGATGGATGTGGGAGACAGACAGCAAGGCTATCATTGTCACTTCACAGACCAAGAGGTGCCACACCCTGAATCAATGCCCTGTCTGCCCTGACACACTAACTGAAAATCCAGGATGGCATCTTCCCTATACATCAAAAACTGCTAACATTTTTTGATAATTGCACTTCTGTTATATAATACCCATGGCCTCTGGCAGTTGAGACAAGTGCACTGTGGTGTTCAAGTAATTTAACATTAATTGACTCAATCGACTGAATTTCAGTGTTAAAATTAAGCAGCACCAAGGGACCATTTACTCTTAAAGTTTGGTTAGGGCCTTCTTTTCTCATTTTTTTCTTCTGGATTATTGCACATGTTTAGAGGATGAGCTCTCTGACCAGTCTGAGGAGAGCACCAAGAGGAGCCAAAGATCAGGTGAGAAATATAGTTACACTCATCATGCTGTCTGGTTCTAGAGCCTTTATCTAAAAAAAAAAAAAATTATAAATGTGTTTTAATAGTTGTGTCTGTGGGTGTTTCCTCATCAGATCCATCATCAGATTATGCCAATTACTATCAAGGCCTGTGGGACTGTGAGGCAGACAAGCCAGATGAGCTCTCGTTTCAAAGAGGAGACCTCATCTACATTCTGAGCAAGGTCAGTGCCTTTGTGTTTACAAACCCGCATTCAAACACACATTTACTCCCTCAATTTCTTTCTCACTCTTTCTACTCCCTTCCATATTGTACATTAAATTTATCTAAATAATTCTGTTTTAGGCACCATAGCATCTAAATTGACTGGAATAACAAATGGACAGATAACAAAGGAATACAGAAAAATTCTTTATTTCTCTCAGTCTGGCAGACAGTATACATGTGCTGCATGGTAAAAAAAAAACAGCTTTTGCAAATCTGGTCCTCTGAATTAGTTTATTAGATTAGAATAGATGAAGACTAAAAATTAACTATTTTGTATGTAATAAATTAAATTAAAATATTACATATGTATTATGTATATTATTTGTTTAAAATGTTCTATTTATTTGTTCTAATTATTTTTGTACAAACAAAATTAGTTATAAAATACAAATTGTATATTTAATAGCCTGCATAATTCTAGTTTTTTACACTAAGCTATTTTTTAGTCAGATGTATCTTATCAGTAGTGTTTTTTTATTTGCAATGTCCACATCTCACGTTTTCCTTTTTTCCAGACATACAATAGAACAATAACATCTGTAAACAAAGGCATGTTAAAACACCAGAATAATATATTCTGCATTTATTCTTCCAAAGAACAAGCACAAGCGTGTACAGTCAGCGCTTTTTACCTCATGTGCCATATTGACATAATGTTGTGATAACACTTTTTTTTTTTTGTCACTGGAGTAATACTGCTCGATGGCTAGATTCACAGTAATGGGCTGTTAATTCATTACAGGGGTTGTATCACACAGAGTCAAGTGTTCAGTCACGCATGGCTTCTTATTTAGTGCATTCAGCATCTAGTGTTCTATAAATCTATAGCTCACATGTCTTACAAGCGCAGTGTCTCAACAGCATACACACACAGGCTAGCTGTCTCTTACAGATGCTCAACTGGAAATCAATATGATTTAATTTTTCCTTTGACTCCCAGCTAAGGTAAATGTGCAACATTTTAGAAAAGACTGCTATTTTCTCATTCGGTATTACTGGAGCCTTTTGTGTTATGTCAGGTTTATCTGAGCATATTTTTTTGATTAATAAAATACTGACACAATCTATGCAATAGTAATGATACATTATAATACTTGACATCTACATACTGTTAAATATAATGTCATATTTTATATGCTCTTTATAGCTTACCTGTAATTCCCATTATCATGAAATAGTGTGTGTATGAGTGTAACTCTGCTATCATCCATTTTAATTAATTGCTAGAGCCTATAAAGATAATTTATTTTCTGTTTAGCTTATGCCTGAGCTCTAGACTGTGGGATTGTGCCTACAATTTGTTATGATTTTAAATGCATTTACGCATTTATGTAGATTTATTATATTCTACATTTAATTGCTCTCACTGGTCCATCATATAATCTTTTATTAATGGTGATAAAGATCCAAATGACCAGAATATGATTTTACCTAACCACTCCTCGGCCACGCGATTTCCTGCTCCTCTGAGTTGTTTTAGACCAGGCAGGTTTGGTGTTTTTGTTTTACGAGTGCTTGCCTGGACCATTGACCTCAACAAATGAAATATGGGCGACTGGCTAGAACTGCAGCCTACCTCTAACAGTCTCCCTCATAAAGCAGCGCATATAAAATAAGAGCGCGTAAATTATGCTGTCCAGAGGCGTGGAGGGGAGGCCGTGTGTATTTGTGTCAACGCTGAGCGTAATTACGAGGTGGTAAAGACGTGAGAAGTGCTAAATCAATGGTGCTAACCAACAGGTTTGTAATGTAGCGCTATGACTGAATGCCGAGAAGTAAAGCAAATCAAAGAAGCAGATAGGAGTGCAGTTTAGTCTGGTTTCCAGTATAGCAGAGCATGCGCACTGTACATTTTTTTCCTCATCAGTTATTATCGATTTATCACTTAGATAAATGTTTTTGTACTGCATATGTGTCTTTCAAATGGTTTTTTTCGCGCGCGCGCGTGCGTGTGTGAGTAGGCAAACATAAGTGGTTGCGCATAAAAAAAAAAAAAATAAAAAAAAAACTCATTTGCATAGCTATGCCGCCATGCGGTGAATTCTTATTTGCGAAAATAAGGAAGAAATTGATTAGTTATTTAAATTCAAATTAGGCATAGAAGTATAAAGTATTTGTTTAGAGAGTTTTCCCCACGCTCTCACTCTTGGAAATCAGACAAAACAAACAGTGTCCCCGAAAATTGCGTGTGGGTCTTGTGATCTCATAATATGATATTTACAAGTAGGCCTACGCGCGCGCGCGTGTGTGTACGTGTGCGCGCGCGCGCGCGTCTGTGTGTAGTATATGAAAGCGGAGCTCTGTACGTTCAGCCCTCCGGCGTCGTAAAGTATACGAGCACGGGGATCCTGTGGTGGCAGAATAAACAAACACGCCGAGCTGCTCGCTCATCTGCATCAGAGTTTCATTTTCAATCTTGCCCCGATTAATTCGGCGGAGTTAATTTTGCGCTGCGCTGCTCATAGCTGCTCGGCTGTAAGAGTCCCCGAGCTCTGCCTTCAGCGGCTCCCTCGCTACAGTACAACATGAAATAGTGGCCGAAACCAGCATCCATCTGGCAGCGTTAACGCAGCCTCACCGATCCTCAGCGCTGGCGAGAATGGCCACGGATGGCAGCAAAGCAGGATGTTCAGGGCTTTTCTTCTCCCCACACTAATCACATCGCACTCGCTTTTCTAATCCACACACGCGCTTTTATTTGTCCTAGTGTGGTTGCAGTTAATTATGGTGCTCAATGGTAGTTTGATTCATGATAAAAAGGATATTGCTAATTGCATCACATCCTGCCAACACATTTTTTGTTATGGTGTAAATATCAATTAAAAACTTAAAATACTTTATATAATGAAACTTTTTGGAAGTTGGGAAAGTTTTCAAGAGGAGTTTAAGGAGCACCATGACCTCACCAGCATTACTTGTTCTTTCTTCAACCATCCCATTCTCCTGCATTCCTGTAATCTAATTTATGTCTCCCAGATTCAAAGCACACGACTTTAGAGGTCAGACTCAACACATGCCTGAGTTCCCAGTAGAATTCCCGTAAAAAAAAAGAAAAAATCCTGCAATGAGACATGGAAAGATTTATGGCTCCAAAGATGTAGGCCAAACTTATCCAGGAGCTGTTTAACATGCAGGCCACCTAACAGCACTCTCTTTCAGTTCTCCATGCCTTTTGAAGCATGCACTGCACTTTCACACCAACAATCCCCTCCACCCAGGAGTCATAAAGTAGGCTGGAACGCTGGTCTAGACAGAAGCCTTAAGTGTTCAGCTGCCCAAACCACACCAACTCTCTTGGCAAGACTAGTGTACACCAGTGACACCTTCTGGTTAACCACGCACATTTCCTTCACATGACTTGTGGCATCGATTTACAGATTTTATACAATTCGGAGCTAATATGATGAAAAGATAGATAAGGTTTACCTCATGTTTTTCACCTTAAAATTTCTTGCCAATGATATTTTACAAAGAGGACAGATCTCAGACTGGCAGTTAATCTACAAAGCGCTCAATACAATGTATCCTATTCCCAAACCTCACCACAGAGGTAACTTTCAAAGGACATGTGTATGATTTATTAGTATGTGAGTGGTCACTTCTCATTGAAGGGGTGTGTGTGTGTGTGTGAGACTATTTTCTTCTCCCAAGTGGGTCATATCTTCACCAGCTACAGAAAAATGGAAGCTCTAGCTGCCCTAGTACCCAGGGGGTCACTCTTCTACAAAATGTCCAAAGAAAAGGAAAAGGGAGCAATAAAAAGGGAAGGAAAAGCTAAGGAAAAGAAACAGGGGACAAGCATTAACGCCTTGTGTGTGTCCACACCTTCCTCTTGCTCCTTCTCATTCTGTCTTACCCTGCTTTCATTATTGCAGTAGAGACCAAGGCACTATATAGACACACTGGGCATTCTATTTACCAGCAGAATCAGTTGGGGGTGAGTCTGGGGTTCTGGGGTCATGCAAAAGGCAACGGTCATCTCCCGGTCAACTACAGTAGGTCATTATTCAGCCTAAGCCAATAGTCCAGAACTGCATGGCGGCAGCCCCCTCCCGTTCTGCCTAATTATTATAAATGGGAGGCCACGTAAACAGCCATCATTACAGGCACTCAGCAGCATACACAATCCACTTTAAATGCCTATTAAGTTAAAGAGCCATCAGTAATCCCCAGCGTACTTTCACAACGGCAGCTAGTTTATTTGCTCATCCACAGTTTTGGTCATCATCTTGCACTATCCATAGATGAATAGCCACGACTGTAATGGATCATAAAGATTAGGGGTTTTACCTTAAGAATGGATCTTTCTTTTAATTGTTACTCATCAGAGCACTTTAAATTTGTCTAAAAGTGTAAAATGGCATTTTACATGTGTAAATTTCACATTAATTTCTGTAATTGGAACCGAACATGCATTGGTTACTGATTCATTGATCAGGATATAATTACATGATGGATGCGTTTAGAAACAAGGATGCTGCCGCAGGGTATTCATTTTGTTTGCTCTCACTTGCTCTAACTGTCAAATAATGCGGTGGTGTGTTCATGCTCTTTGTAATGACAGCTAGAGATGCTCAGCAGCCTGGGTGTGTGTACTGCTGATACACTCCAGTGCATGACAGCAAGAGAAAAAGGCGAGGGAGGGCTGGATGGAGGGGAGGGGAGGGGAGGGGAGGGGAGGGGGAGCAGTAAGGCCTGAGCGGTGGGTTCAGCGGCAGGGCAATGAGAGACTTCCTGCGCTCCATCACTCCCAAGGCGTACCTCAGTCAGCTGGTGGCCTGCGGCACAGGCCTCATGTCTCATTCTTATTAGCATCTCTCCTGCCTCCACAGAAAGATTGTGTGTATGTGTATGTTGCGGAGTGTAATACAGGCAAAATAGGTGAGAGGGAAAATAAGGTAAATAATTAAAACATGAGAAAGAAAGGATGCTTGAGAACTTGAGGTGCCAAACATGGAATTTGGGGAAGATGATATAGAAAATGGTAGAGAACAAATGAAAGAGAGGAAGAGAGACAGTGAAAGAAGAAGAGAAAGAGAGATGGATTAGATAGAAAAGAGATATAGAGAAATGGGATGGAGGGGTGGATATGAAGTCCATATTTGGTTGCCTGGCTGCTGTGGTGTGTTACACACATGAACTACTCTTCACCTTGTCATATGCCATATGACATTTCTCTAGTTAAGCCGCTCCTTTTGAAGGCATCATTAGCTGCCAGTCTGTTCCCCGGCTGCCTGAGAGTGATGGACCCATTTGAATACCAGCGCTCGCCAGCCCCCTGAGTGAGAAATAAATGATATCAGCCACACGCTGCAGACTGCAGGTGTTGCCATAGCAACACCCACTCTCTGCTGCTCCCCGTGCCAACCCCACCCGTCTCCGAAAGAGCAGTCACACAGAGGTCATCGGCAGTGCTACACTGTTTCATTCACTCATACCACCCTAAGTGGCACACACTGGCATTTTATAGCCTCTATGAGATGTGCCTACACACAGGTCAAAGTGGAACACACCTCTCCTCCTCCATCACTAAGATGAGAGGATATGATGGATTTGTTCATAACCTCTTCAAGCTTGAATCTGATAGTAAATAGCAATAGCATTACTAACAAATTCACATTCAGATGAGCCCATCATTCTACATTCTGTTTCTCACTCAAAAACCCTTTAGTCTCAGATGTATGCACTGTTTCCAGTAGATGAAAACAAAACTGAAAAAAGGCAAGAGACAGAAATAAGTGATGAAAGAAGACTGGTGTGATTGAGAATTGATAACTGTCAGAGAAACACACACCGTCTTAGGTCACTCTGACATCATTAGAGTAGTTGTGTAAATCTGTGGAACCTCGGTAATGGGTGGCAAAAAGCAACAATCATTAACATTCAGTGTAATTTAGACCTATATTAAAATGGTGTGGTTGATAATCAAAAATTTAAGAAGAGGTAAAATTAACTTTGATTCATGTCAAACAGGAGAACAGCCCTGCGGCAGTCCCTGGAGAGAGGGTGATTTTTTTTTTTTTGTTCTTTTCTCTCAACTCTGTCTGTCTCTCACTTTCACTCACATTCAATCAACTTTGGCTAGATGCTCTGAAACAAAACTCATGAGTTCACAGAAGTCTCATATGCGATGGCAATGTGGATGCTGGTAGCCCCATTAGATTATTCCCCTGCTTGGAATTCATTCCTCCTGACATCATTAGAGTAGCTCGTCTGCATGGGCTGAAGACTACATTAGGCTTGCGGCGCTGTGTGTGAGGAGATGGTAATTAGTTCCCACTCTCCTCTGCAGGCGCTGGATGGATGACAAGCTCATCACATCTAAATGTACTGTGTGTGCTTGTGGAATGCTAAAGCACTCTGAACACAGTCTCAGTCTCTCCCCATCACTCCATCTCCATGTTCTCCAGCCATCACATTGATAATACCACCCTTCTCTGTGTCCATTTGTCAAAAGCCAGGACTGAGACTCTGTCCACTAGTTGCTCATAAGTGCCAAGCCCCTCGCCTTACTGGAGTCTGATTAATAACCAGAGGGAACACATCGCCTAGTTGAAGTAATGAGCAGTTTCAAGCCAATAACTAATTAGGTGATAGGAGTGCTTTGCTCAGATGTTGCCCAAAGAAGTTGTCGAAGCCATCAAACTGAAATGCTTATAATCCCATCCTAAAATCGCCATACCTGCCTTGCGTTACATTTCTTCTTGCTTTAATACCCTGATGTGAAATGCATAGTTCTGGATGATTGTCAAAGAAGCCATTTCCTTGACTGTCTGCTGTAGATTTTTTTTTCCAAGAGAAAGAGGTGTTGCTACATACATCTTGAGTAAAATCCATATTAGACAAAGGCTGTTTGTAATGCTTAAATGAATGAATGAATGAGTGTGTGTGTGTGTGTGTGTGTGTGTGTGTGCTTTGTTGTCATGACTAGCTCAGGTCTGATATGCATTTTTTAAGTCTCTGCAACTAACTGTGAGTATATTACTAATCTGCCCTGTTTCCCTTTTGACACTTATTATGTTTATGTTTCTGAACCTGACATTAAAATTTGTGATATAAAATGGGCCTTTCTCTAAGAAGAGCATTTCATTGTGTTAATCCGAAGGTACCTTTTGCACATTGCTTTAAATTTGTACCCTTCAGAGAATAGTTATCTAGGTAGGGGTGGTGTGGTGGCATTGCGGTGAAGCAAGTAGCATTACTGCTGCACATAGTGTCCCCAGTGTGATCCTGAGCGTTACTGTCTGTGTGGAGTTACCCCCCACCTCTTAAAAATATGCCAGTAGGTGACTCTGGGTAAGATAAATTGCCCCTAAGTGTGAATGAGTGCATGAATGTGTGTGCATGGTGCCTTGGGATAGACTGCGGTACCATCCAGGGTGTATTCCTGCATCACACCCAGTGTTTCCAGGATATACTCTGGATTCACCATGACCCTAACCAGGAAAAGCGGTTACTGAAAGTGAGTTATCTAGGTAACTTTTAAAGTGGCTTCTGGGTATTTTTATAGCTAGCAAAGAGAGAAATTTGCAGATCTTTTTTATTGTGTGTAAAATACAGTATATGCAACACTACTATAAGTACTAGCATTTTAAGGTCATGTACAATTAAGTACAAACATACCATTATTCTAAATAGTAAACACACCTATAAATACAAATAAACAAGTTATATTCTGTGCATTTATGCCATATTTACCATTTATGCTTAACTTTGAAGTACTTTCTAATTTTTTTCATTATTCATTTTTAATATTTACCTCCAGATGTATAATGATGGTATGTAACCTTACATGGCTTCTGGATCTGTTTCTATTCTAGGAGTACAACATCTATGGCTGGTGGGTTGGTGAGCTGGATGGTGATATTGGCATTGTACCCAAAGACTTCTTGCACCCTGCATATATTATTTAAGCTGTTAAAATATATAAAGCCCCAGTTCTTAGGACCCCGAACACTCTTCAAGCCTCACCAAAATCACCACAGATGTGTCAGTGACGTTAACTACAACCCACTGAACAGAAGACATTATTTTACACACAAGAGTAGCAATAAACAACATAGCTAGGTAAATGAAAAATTTTAAATTAATACACAGTGAATATAATGGACAACATTCTCCCAATAAAACAAAACAAAACAGCAGGGATTAATCCCGAATTTTGTGTCTGCTTAAATAAACTGTTGTGGTCAGAGAGAAGTGTGTAAAAGAGCCGCAGTCAATTTAACTTATAAACTTCTGTTTTATGATGTATTTACTTGAGAGTATATTATTATATATAGTATATACAGGTGCATCTCAATAAATTAGAATGTCGTGGAAAAGTTAATTTATTTCAGTAATTCAACTCAAATTGTGAAACTCGTGTATTAAATCAATTCAATGCACACAGACTGAAGTAGTTTAAGTCTTTGGTTCTTTTAATTGTGATGATTTTGGCTCACATTTAACAAAAACCCACCAATTCACTATCTCAACAAATTAGAATATGGTGACATGCCAATCAGCTAATCAACTCAAAACACCTGCAAAGGTTTCCTGAGCCTTCAAAATGGTCTCTCAGTTTGGTTCACTAGGTAAGCCACAAACATTCATTGCCAAAGAAGCTGGCTGTTCACAGAGTGCTGTATCCAAGCATGTTAACAGAAAGTTGAGTGGAAGGAAAAAGTGTGGAAGAAAAAGATGCACAACCAACCGAGAGAACCGCAGCCTTATGAGGATTGTCAAGCAAAATCGATTCAAGAATTTGAGTGAACTTCACAAGGAATGGACTGAGGCTGGGGTCAAGGCATCAAGAGCCACCACACACAGACGTGTCAAGGAATTTGGCTACAGTTGTCGTATTCCTCTTGTTAAGCCACTCCTGAACCACAGACAACGTCAGAGGCATTTTACCTGGGCTAAGGAGAAGAAGAACTGGACTGTTGCCCAGTGGTCCAAAGTCCTCTTTTCAGATGAGAGCAAGTTTTGTATTTCATTTGGAAACCAAGGTCCTAGAGTCTGGAGGAAGGGTGGAGAAGCTCATAGCCCAAGTTGCTTGAAGTCCAGTGTTCAGTTTCCACAGTCTGTGATGATTTGGGGTGCAATGTCATCTGCTGGTGTTGGTCCATTGTGTTTTTTGAAAACCAAAGTCACTGCACCCGTTTACCAAGAAATTTTGGAGCACTTCATGCTTCCTTCTGCTGACCAGCTTTTTGAAGATGCTGATTTCATTTTCCAGCAGGATTTGGCACCTGCCCACACTGCCAAAAGCATCAAAAGTTGGTTAAATGACCATGGTGTTGGTGTGCTTGACTGGCCAGCAAACTCACCAGACCTGAACCCCATAGAGAATCTATGGGGTATTGTCAAGAGGAAAATGAGAAACAAGAGACCAAAAAATGCAGATGAGCTGAAGGCCACTGTCAAAGAAACCTGGGCTTCCATACCACCTCA
The DNA here is from genome assembly GCA_023630585.1 of Cranoglanis bouderius. Lineage (NCBI taxonomy): Eukaryota > Metazoa > Chordata > Actinopteri > Siluriformes > Cranoglanididae > Cranoglanis > Cranoglanis bouderius. The sequence continues at coordinate 3,055,169 of CM042562.1, forward strand.
GCAGTGCCACAAACTGATCACCTCCATGCCACGCCGAATTGAGGCAGTAATTAAAGCAAAAGGAGCCCCTACCAAGTATTGAGTACATGTACAGTAAATGAACATACTTTCCAGAAGGCCAACAATTCACTAAAAATGTTTTTATTGGTCTTATGAAGTATTCTAATTTGTTGAGATAGTGAATTGGTGGGTTTTTGTTAAATGTGAGCCAAAATCATCACAATTAAAAGAACCAAAGACTTAAACTACTTCAGTCTGTGTGCATTGAATTTATTCAATACATGAGTTTCACAATTTGAGTTGAATTACTGAAATAAATGAACTTTTCCACAACATTCTAATTTATTGAGATGCACCTGTAATTCCTCCTCCAGTATACCTGCATATTGGAAAAAAAAAAGGGGGAGGAGCATTTTGGCTGACAGAGGCAGAAGCTGATGTGGTCTTCTGCTATTGTAACTCATCCATCCCAAGGTTCGACATGTTCTGCCTACTGACATGCTTTTCTGCTCATGATTGTTGTAAAGAGTGGTTACTTAAGTTACTGAGCCTTCCTGTCAGCTTGAACCCATCTGACCATTCTTCTCTGAGTTCTCTCATCAACACAGTGTTTTCATCTGTAGAACTGCTGCTCACTGGCTGTTTTTTGTACCATTGCATGTAATAATCCCCAAACTATCAAGTTTCTGACATACTCAAACCAACCCATCTGGCACTATTAACCATGCCACGGTCAGTCAATGAGATCACATTTGATATGAACATTAACTGAAGCGCTTGACCTGTATCTGCATGATGTTATGGTTTGTATGGCTGCCACATGATAATTGCACAAATGAGGTGTGCATGTGTTCCTAATAAGTGGTCAGTGAGTGTACATCAATTGCTCTATATATATATATATATATATATAAAAATAATGCCATCAAAGAGTCCACTTAACAGCATCTTAACTCCACACCTAATGTTAGTAGTAAATATGCCATCTACTGGGCACAAGCTGAATTGCTCTGGCCTGATCTGTACAACAGAATATGACCATATATAGAGTTGAATAACACTGCTCTTCTGTATTAATTTTAAACAAAAAACAAATCCTCTTAATATGGGTCTAACTGTTGATATTTCTCATTTAGGTTGGGGACTGTGAAATCATTAATTCAACACAGTGAAAAAAAGACATTTTATTCAGCAAAACACATCTCTTAAAACTGGACAAAAATAAGCCATATGAAGCTTTGGGAATTTGGTGGTTCAACGAGGAAGAAAAATAAGGTAAAATACATCTGTACTGCAGCATCATGGAATAAGATCTAACTCAATTAATGTAAAATGATGCACAAGTACAGCTGTTCATCTGGGACTAATTATATATATATATATATATATATATATATATATATATATATATATATATATATATATATATATATATATATATATATATATATATATATATATATATATATATATATATATATATATATATATATATATATTAGATGAACAGAGTGAAATAAGTAAAAATACAGCATTGATAAGAACTTCATAACTTCGCAACACAACTGGAGAAACTGATCATCAGACGAGCCTTTTTGTGTCTTACATCCACATCAGTCACTAGACTGAGTCTAAAACATGTAAAATGTCTTAGAACCCCCCCAAAACTGTGCTATTTTGCATTTGGTTTTGTGAAAGATAAAAGAAACCTCAATGTTAAGATATTTGTTTAATTAAATAAGAAAAACAACTGAGGCAACTTCCTCATGATGCACATTCAGACTCTCCATACATTAACACTGTCCACTAGGAAATTGATAGGGATTTTTTTAAAGGGCTTAAAATAATGATCATATATTACAGTTCCGTTAACGGCCTGATGGACCTGGCTTGTCTTGGCCTGGTTTTAACGGGTTCATAACTGCATCAGAACCAGTCCAAAAGGTTCCAACTAGTCCCATGGACAAAAAAGGATTAGAAGACAAGAAGGTGAGCCTTCTTAGTAGAGAGCATCTGTATTGCTGCTTCGCGGTCGTTTTATCTTCTCAATGTTCTTCAGGATCATATCATGCAAAGTTACCTGTGAAACAAGTTCAAACTGCTCACTGGCACAGCACCACAAAGCCACACCTCAAGCATACAAAACCTATGCAAAGTGGAATAAGGAAATGCGTTCTGTACTTTTTCTGAAAACTTACATATTGATTTCTCAGTTCTGAGACTATGATCTTGAGACTTATGTACTCCTTCTCGTCAATCTCCGTCACTGTGCGTCTATAGTCCTCCTGTTAAATAAAATAATAATAATTCAGATAAAAAAAAAACAAGAACAACCAAAACAAACTGCCTGCTTATGAAATTTTTGTTCACATGTTGAAAGACATCAGCAATAGAATCCAGATGCTAATGCCACATCTAGACTTCTCAAAACATTTTATTACAACCCCTGGATTTAAACACTAACAATGTTGGTAAAATACAATGTTTATTTTCAAACCAGTAAAAAGTCCAATTACCTATATACTGCACACACTGATATATTGAGATATATATATATATATATATATATATATATATATATATATATATATATATATATATATATATATATATATATATATATAAAAACAACACTCACACAGTATCTCACAAAAGTGAGTACACCCCTAAGTAAAAATGTCCAAATTGGGCCCAACTAGCCATTTTCCCTCCCCAGTGTCATGTGACTCGTTAGTGTTACAAGGTCTCAGGTGTGAATGGGGAGCAGGTGTGTTAAGTCATCTATGGAATCCTACATCAAAGGTTCCTCAAGGGTTCTTTGAATTGGTAACACTTCTAGCTTCCCAAAGAGGTGTTTTCCAAGTAGAACCCATACAATTTCTATAGAACTCTATTCTTACATTTTTTCCCCTTTCAGAAAGGTTCCTAGAGGGTTCTTTATATAGTCGATGGTTCCGGCTTTGTAATGTGGTTCTACCTGGAACTTTTCAGAAAGTTTCCAACAGTTTTCCCTTTCAAAGATGGCCTAGGCTATAAGAAGATTGCCAACACCCTGAAACTGAGCTGCAGCACGGTGGCCAAGACCATACAGCGGTTTAACAGGACAGGTTCCACTCAGAACAGGCCTCGCCATGGTCGAACAAAGAAGTTGAGTGCACGTGCTCAGCATCGTATCCAGAGGTTGGCTTTGCAGAATAGACGTATGAGTGCTGCCAGCATTGCTGCAGAGGTTGAAGGGGTTGGGGGTCAGCCTGTCAGTGCTCAGACCATACGCTGCACACTGCATCAAATTGGTCTGCATGGCTGTCATCCCAGAAGGAAGCCTCTTCTAAAGATGATGCACAAGAAAGTCCGCAAACAGTTTGCTGAAGACAAGCAGACTAAGGACATGGATTACTGGAACCATGTCCTGTGGTCTGATGAGACCAAGATAAACTTATTTGGTTCAGATGGTGTCAAGCGTGTGTGGCGGCAACCAGGTGAGGAGTACAAAGACAAGCATCTGTGGGGCATCCTCAAATGGAAGCGCAAGGTCTCTAACATCCACCAGCTCTGTGATGTCTTTTGACATTTTGTTGCCAGCGGTTTAGACATTAATGGCTGTGTGTTGAGTTATTTTGAGGGGACAGCAAATTTACACTGTTATACAAGCTGTACACTCACTACTTTACATTGTAGCAAAGTGTCATTTCGTCAGTGTTGTCCCATGAAAAGATATAATAAAATATTTACAAAAATTTGAGGGGTGTACTCACTTTTGTGAGATTGTGTGTGTGTGTGTGTATATGTGTATATATATATATATATATATATATATATATATATATATATATATATATATATATATATATATATATATATATACACACACACACATACACACGTACACATACACACACACACACACATATATATACACACATATATATACACACATATATATACACACATATATATACACACATATATATACACACACACACATACACACATTTATATATAAATAAATAAAAAGATACTACTTACCACATGTGGATATTTAGCTATTTTGGAAACTAGCTTTGCTCTCGTGATGTAGTATCTGCATATAAGAAAGAGAGAGCAAAAAACCACAGACTGTTCAATTCTATCTTTAACTGTGACTAAAATACACAATTCAGAAAAATATTTTGACTGAAATGACCAGAACATTTAAAATTCATAGCTTGATTAGAGCACAAGGTTTGATTTTAGAGAAGTAGTGTGGCGCACATTAAATGTGACCGTGCTCTCTAGACATTATCTCCAAAAGTCCTAATACTCGAAAAAACAGAAACAAACAAACAAACAACAACAAAAAAAAAAAATCAGGTGAAACATCTAGGGTTTATCTTGTTCTGCCTACATGGATAATACAAAACAGAGTAAGAAAGCACAACCAGCCAGTTATCTTTACAAGCTTTCACATGATCCATCTAAGATAAAAAGACACCGGTCCTTATGGATCTCCATCTCCCCTCATCAGTGACGGCACATATATTTTTCTTCCTCATATGAAACAATCACCATGGTATATTTGGAACTTCTCCAATGATAATGACATTACTTAAAATGTCATTATCATTAATTACTTACTTCTTAAAAAGAAAGAAAAGAATTGCAATTGCCATAATTACAGTTGTCATGTTAGCTGGACTGGACAGTAAGCCAAATCATGAAGATCTGTGTTGCAACCCCTCTATGAAAACTGTCCAGGGTACGTCTCAAATGACCTCAGACAACAGCCCATATCTGCTACGGACACCGAAATTCAGTCTGTACAGGATTTCGCAGTTTTTTTGCGATTGTTGTGGCCAAACATGCTCGAAAAAAAAAAAGCTGCAGCTTTTTTCAAAATTTGTGATGCAACTTGAGTTTTTTGTGCTTTTTGCGGAAAACTACATGAATTGGCGAAATTGCAGTTGCACAAAACTGTTTTGCACAATTGTCTTTCACAGAGATGTTTGTTGGTAAATGAGACCTTTTAGCTGTACTCATGTTCGATACATGTGAAACAAAGAGGGCTTTGACTGAATGTGCACTGTGATGATGTCACATGATGTGTCTTGGCCCAAATTTGCCAAACATGGTGGTGGTAATTTTGAAAAATTGCAAGGTCCTCCGAATATTGTGGAGTTTGCTTGATTTTGTTTTAATTTCTGCAATTGAAAAAACAATGATCAAGATGATTTTCAGGTACTATAAATAATTATCAGCAATGAACAGTTGGGGAAACGCATCCAAAAGAAGATGACGCTAGATAAATAAATAAATAAACCCATCTACTGTATATAACCAAAACTACCATGCTATAATATGCAGCTACAGAATGACTCAAGTTTAAAGCTACCCATCTATTTACACATTTTCACAGGTGAGACTGAGTAACTATGTTTTTTCCCCCCCTCACACCTTGTCAATCATGTAACATTGATATTTATGTAGCGTCCTTAGAAACAGAGGCTAGTAAGACAGAATTGACAGCCAATGGATGTACAAGATTTTATTTCACATACTTATTGACTACGTCTATGGGTTGATTTATCATGAACCAGTCACATGGTGTAAAAGACAGCTAGCATTTTCAAATGGTGCAAAATTTATTTAAAAAAAAAAAATACTGATGTTTTCTTACAGTAGTTATAAATATACACAAGATGTACAGAATTTGAGGCATGACAGTGTTGCCAAGGCAACCGGTGCATGCTCAGTAGGCCTGCACAGAAAATTGATAATCAATCATAGTAATTGTCTTTTGCATTACTGAAAACACAGAAGCTTGCAATATAGAAATAAGCACTCTAACATGGTCGTTGTCAGAGAATAATAATAATAATAATTTTTTAAAAAGCCAGAAGGCACTAAAGATGTTCGTAACATCAAAATATGGGTTAGTACCTTCAAGCATCATGAATAGAGCTTTCTGTTTTAGTGACTTTGACATAATGAAATTGTGTCAAACAAACAAAAACAGAAGTAAGATAAGGGCAGTACCTGGATATCTGGTCCAGATAAGAGGCTGCCTCTCCCTCTACTGTTCTGAGCTCAGCCACGGTCTCCTCCTGTATGTAGTTATACCAGTCAGTCAGTAACAATCCTTTCAATACCCAATACTTAAACTTAATACGTCAAGCCTATTATGCAAAGGGTTTAGAAAAAATTACACTTAATGCCTGTACATACCACAATCAAACTATCTACACTTTATTATGATTAATAATACAATAGTTTAATTTCTATAACTTCTATAATGTTCCACTCTACTACTGCTGAGCTACTCCATGTTGCAGAACAGGACAATAAAACGATTTCATTATACCTGGATTGAAACGCCAAAATTGTTGCCGTCTTCTATTCTTGGAATCAACAACTGCACCCACATCTTGACCTAAAACATACACAAATAACATACAAATAGAATTACTCAAGTTCCTTCTGTAGGAACATGTTATGATAATGTCTGCTGATGATGAGAACATGGACCTACAGTGTTGCATTTCTCTATGAGGGTTCTGATCTCAGGCTTAACCCTCTCAATCAGGTCCACCAACTTGCCGTTGCTTTTCATCATTCCACCAGGCATTATATACACCTTGGTCCCACCAACTACATATGGGAAAAGGAGACCGCGTGACTTGCAAGAGACTTTCACAACAAAAGCCATTGAGCTTATGCACTGCAGAACTCACCTTTGTCGTCTCCTGTACCATCTTCAAGTTTTCTCTTCTTGGCATTTTGCTGTTAATGGAACAAAGAATGGTTAATTGCTGTCTATACAATTTAACAGATATACCAAACACCAAGTGCTTAGTGTTAACATTAAATGTTAAAAAAAAAAAGTCAAGTGAATGAAATATTAGCTAAACTAAATCTCTTACTCCCTCAAGTCCATCATGGATGTCTGTAAGCAGAATTGGGTCTGGTACAGCCAAGTTTATCTCAGAATGGATTTCTTTCAGTTCACGGATATTTATTACAGGATCCTGAAAACAAATTATTATTGTTAATATAATTAAACAGTGATCTATAGAATTAACCACAAATTTTATTTCAATTATGGGAAACAGCTTTACTTGGAAATAAATAATCTCTTACCTTCAGAAACTGGTCCAACTCTAATAATTTCTTAGGGAAGAAATTTGCCACCAGATCTTCTGCCTAAATCAAAATTTTAGAAACAAATAAGCATCAGAAGCAACCAAAAAAAAAAAAAAAAAAAAGTTTCCTTGTTATTCTGAAGATCTGTAACTTACCTCTGATGTGATTCGTTCCCTGAAAACATCAACCTATAGTGAAAACACGAAACATTAATTACAAGTTGATAAAATTAAACACAATAGCGGCTAAACTGACAAACTGACAATAGTGGCTTTACCTGCTTTGTGGTTTAATACGTAGCCAAAGAGCTCAGACTATCTATTGCTGTCTGGTTGACTGTTACCAAACACAGCTGTACGACTGGGTGGCTAAATCTGTTTTGTCGCAGACACGAGGGCAAGTGAGGGTACGACTTCGTAAAGCAAAGCGGCTAGCCGGCTAATGAACAGCAGATGGGCAGTGCATTCTACACAGTTTCATTCACAATAGAAATGTTCACACATTTGCGATAAGACCCACGGGTCCAAATAGGACCAAACGGCAATCGAGAAAAATACTTTGTAATTGAAGAATTATCTGTGATGGCGGGCGGGAAATTTAGCTAATTAGCCTTAGCTCGCTGGATGAATCACACGCACACCGGCTTTGCCAGCTACCATTTGTTAGCCTGCTAACGATCGATAATATTCGGCTTTAATGATTCCATCTAAAATATATTAGCAACTGAACCTAACCGGCTTACCTTTGACTTGATTTCACTGTCCACCTTTAAAAGCGAAGACATTTTTTTTTTTTTTCCAATCAATAACTGAGAAAAGTTACAGATTGTCTAAACAGCATTAACTAACCGTGTGGCTTACTGCTGACTGTCAGCCACAAGGTAACGCACGCGCTGGAAGATGACGTTGAAAATAAGCGACGCGATGACGAGCCACATTCTACGCATGCGCAGATCAAACTCGTTCTTTTGCAATAATTAGAATTTCACGTAATGGCATGCCAGATACATCTACTAATGATATGTACATGACGTTATAACATTATTATAAAATGTAATCCCCCCCCTCCCCTTATCGTTTACTTTCGCATATAATAAGCCAAAGAAAAACGTAAGGAAGGAATGACATATTTCCTGTTACGTGTGCACGGGGGAGTGTACATGTCAAACGATGTAAACAACAAGAGAGCGACTAGACGGAAAGGGCCGATTATAATGTTGGCTTTACCATGTTAAATTAAATTGTTGTAATCACAAATTGGATATATTGTACAATTCTGACTAACCATCATGAATCACCCAGTTACCGTCAAAGTGAATTTCCGTGGGAGCGTGAAGAAGTTTCCCGTTGTGGATACAGACAAAGCGCAGTGGGAGACAGTAGAGGCCTGGGTAAGCTGCCTTTATAAACGCACTGTTGGTGCTCGGTTACGTATCTGGGACCGTATCCGAAAGCGCCTACTACCGTCCTACATAGTATATTAGAATAGTGTGTCATCATAGGTGGCGTACTATTTAGTACTGTAGTATGCAGGTTTGAATACAGTCACTGTCCCAGAAGGCCAAGACCGAGGCCTACATAAACAGACCGTGTTCACCTGCTAATTTGCCTAAAAACATGGCTAATTTGTCAGGTGTTCAGTTTATAATGTAAAGTAGCAGTTTTTAAAAAAAAAAAAATTCCACATGAAGGCGTCTGTGTTATTAGTGTCATCTGGTCTGAGTCACATTAGTCTGATGACTACATAAGTGTGAATCACAGTATCTGGTATTGTTTTCTCACTAGCTTTTAGTCTAAATGTTACGTATATATATTATAGTATATATAATATTTCTACTATAATAATATACAGGGATTTCTTCTTCTTCTTCTTCTTTTCTGTTTATAGCATCTTTCCCAAGTTCAAGGTCGCTTTCAAAATCAGTCAGTAAATGGTGCTGGTTGTTTACTTACAATCCTTTCTTATTACCCTTAGATTAAAACTACTTTCGGCTTATGCCATTTTCAAGCAAAATATTTTGACGAGGACAATGAAGAGGTAAGCATTAGCTTAGTTGTTTCAGTCACATTTCACGATCCACACGAATTATGATTTAATAATAAGTTGATAGTAATATAATTCATTAAAAAGCAACAGTTACTATGGCATTGGAATGTACTGTCTCTTAATATTTTTGTACACTTAATTTTACAGATATCCATAAACAGCCAAGGTATGTGATTATATCTGGTTTGTATGTTTTTTTTGTTTTTTTTTTGAGATTGCTGTAAATATTCACTATGCTAGCAAAGATTTATGCTAACACTTTACCATGTTTTTCATCAGATGAGTATACAGAGGCTTTGAAGGTAAAAACATGTTTCGTCTTGTTGCACTTCCTGTCTTAAATATCGAAGTGATCATTTTAGGTCATTGTAGATCATTTAAGCTGCAGATTTATAACCTTTCTGTGTCAGATAAAGGTTATTAAATTAAACGTAGTTATATTCCATTTAGAGTGCTTTCAAGCAAGCCAACCAGCTACACATGAATGTGTATAAGATGAAAGGCCAGGCTGAAGGTGGACCTGTTAAAGCTGAAGTTAAAGAACTCAGAATTGATCCCAGACCTGCACCACCATATCGGGCCAGAGTGAAAATGGCAGACAAGGAGACACAGGTGACCCCTGAGCGGGACTCGGTAAGAACTTATGATTTCTCCTGAAAACGAGCTCATATGTCAATGAGGAAAATGAATGTGGAACAGCTTCTCTGTTTTTAACTCTTATTAACCCATCTTGTCCCATTTTTTCCCCTAATCCTCACTAATACATAATCTATAATTATTCTCTAATTTGATTTTTGTTATCGTTGGTTTTGTTGATTAATCATTGCAGCCCTATTGTAAAGCTCAATTTGACAATTCCAACTCTTTTGTAAATACACTGATAGTGGTTATTTTTATTTGTAGGTGGTTGTGAAGGAAAATAAAGTGAATAAAGTTGAAGAGGAGGCTGTCCCTGCATGGTTCAAATCTTACATGGACAGAGTATGTGCCCTTTATTTAATTTATGTCTTTTCATGTGGCTATGTCATTATCCAAATCTATGGAATTATGCACAATTTGTAGACGTTACATTATAAATGATGTTATTTATCTTCCCTTACATTATAACTGTAAAGTTAATAATGTTAATGATGTTATATTTTATTTTCCCTGTTTTCCCAGTTTAAAGATCAGGTAGTGAGGGAGGTTGTGGACAAGATGTGTAGTGAATTTTCTGGCCAGTGCTGTACACACAAAGCCTCTGATCCCCCAGAAGAGCCCAGAACCTCTGGGACTCAGGTGGCTGTAGTCACTTCCACAACACAGAGGACCTCGATACCTAACTGCAGCAGCTGCAAGGGACCAGCCACTGGAGGAGGATACCACTGCAGGTGCGAGAGTGTATCAAGCCTTCTCTCAAATTTTTTTTTTTTTCAAGAAACGCAGGTCTGTATTTCTTGTGATTTACTTTGAGTAGAATAAAAGACCAGTTTTTGTTCATTTGTTCAGCGTGTGTCCCTCTTGCATCTTGTGCGAGCCATGCAGTCACAAACATGACCCCAGCCACAACTTGAAGAGAACAAGGACCCCCTTGTCTGTCCCAGAACGGGGAGTAACTCCAGAGCCCAGGCAAGTTTAGTTAAAATGCTCAGATGGCTCATTACTTAACAAGATAGTGATTTCCTTTAGTTCTGTCAGGGTTTAGTCATTTAAAAAATATTAATATATTGTGAAAGTATATACTTACAGTCCTCATGCGAGTACTGATATGACCTGTGATTGATTTTGGCTGATGATGTTTGTGCTTTGTTCTCGCAGGTTCCTGCGGCGTGGAGACAGGACTGTCCGCAAGGCTGAGCGCCAGCGTCTGAAAGCTGAGCGGAGGCAGCTGAAGGCCGAAGTGAAGGAGATTAAGAAGAAGCTGCGGTTGGAGAAGAGAGGCCTGCTGTGGAGTGGCGCCACCAATGGCACTAGCAGCTCAGGTCTTGGCCCTGCTCCTGCCCCTGCTCCTGCTCCCGGTGCAGCTGCAGCCCCAGGCCCAGAGCCTCAGGCCTCCAGTCCAGAGTAAGGGCCATAGTGAGAGGGCTCAGGGCTGGGTGATCTACCTCCCCAGCCTAGAACAGTCTTTATCAAGATTATCTCATTGTCTGTTATAGTTGCGTTTATCGCTGGCAAGTGGATGGAACTACCTCAAATGCACCCGCTGCCTTTATTGTATTGCATCGTTTTTTTAGGGAAAAAAAAAAAACTTTTTTGCTTTGAGCTTCAAGAAAAAGACAGAAACTGAGTCAAAGCTGTACTCACAATGCTCTGTACACTCAAACCAGGGGTCCCAAGGTCTCCTGCTCCACCTTGGTGCCCACAATGACAGCCTTGTTTCTGGATGAGAATCTACCAGACGGAACATGTCTGGAGCCTGGCACCAAGTTCATCAAATACTGGAAGATGAGGAATACTGGCAACATCAGCTGGACTTCTGACACAAAGGTATTATAACAATGGTGTATGTACATTCAGTAAAATAATAACCATGCATTTTTCGTATTGTAGCCAAAGAGTGGTGCAAATCATATGCATCCACTTGTTTATGTGTGAGTTTTGTTCGTGTTGCCTTGCTTGCATGTGTGCCATGTGTATTTGTCTCAATAGCTGAAGTTCATGTGGGGAAACCTGGCTTTGGAGTCACAGGAGCAGAAGGAGGTGGCGGTGCCCTTCCTCAAGCCAGGCCAGGTTGGTATGGTGAGTGTAGCATTTGTGGCGCCCATGCTAGAGGGCACCTACACCTCCCACTGGCGCCTGGCACACTGCGGGGTGCAGTTTGGTCCCCGAGTGTGGTGCAGCATCGTAGTAGTCCCCAACTCAGGCCAGAAACTCAACTCCCACTCCAGCAAAGTATTTGTGAGTACTGCATCTCTTACTGATTAACTTAAAAACTACAGTGGGATCCAAAAGTCTGAGACCACTAGTGAAAATGCTTCTATTTTGCATTCTTTTCTAATTTAATATAAATCATTATGTGCCTTTTTAGATCAAATCCATCAGACTGTCATCTGAACACAAGCTTCAATTGAAAAGATTAGGCATGAGGAAAATCTGACCTTTTGTACAAAGCAGTTAACATGGTCAATATCACAAATTTGCTTACATTTAAATAGGAACCTAGAAGTAATCTTAAATATTAAATATTCAAGATATTGCACATGTACTTTCTTTGTTTTAAATATTTCTCAGTTCTAAAACCCTTGCTTTATTTCCAATTTTAAATGAGGGAAAAAAAAAAGATCCCGGATTTTCTGTGTGGTCTCAGACTTTTGGACCCCACTGTATGTTGACCCTGTAATGAGTTATTTTCCTGAATTTTCTTTCAAGTTGAAGTAATCTACTAATTGATCAGACAATATCTTTATTATTGTATGACACTGTATAGTCATGAACTACCAGCAGCAGATGTTTCTTTGTAGATTATAGAATTGTTCTTGTTTTCAGAAATCCACAAGGACTAAATGGGTCCTTGACTTGTTGGTAAACTGAAATAGTTTTATCCAAAAATGTACATGATTTGGTCGTTATTGTTAAGTATTTTATTTTGCTGTACAGATGAATAAACACAGTGTTCTAGGAATGGATGGGATGTGCTGTACTGGCTCAAGAGATGACACCCGGGGGTCCTCCAGCAGCAAGAGAGAGTACTACATTCCCTCTGTGGACCTGCTCACTGCACAGGTATGTGATCACGAATAAAGCCGTTTGCTGTCATTGTGTAATAAGGCTGTATTGAACATTTTTTCTTTTATTAAAGGATTTGCTCTCCTTTGAGTTGCTGGATATAAATATTGTCCAAGAGTTGGAGAAGGTCCCAGCTAACCCTCCAGCTGGTATGTTTTACATTATTGTCATTTCACTGTGGGGTAAAATGGTGGCTATGACAGGCAGCTGTTTGATTATTATTACTACATTTTTGTTTAATTTTTGTTTATATAGATATGACTCCATGCATGTCCCCAGTGCCACATTGCGGACCTACATTTGGAAAGCATGGATTAGGCTTAGTAAAAGAGAATGCAGAACACACAGGCATGAAAAAACTCCAAGGTAAGAATGGCACAGTATTCAAAAGTGAATCTGGAAAGTAAAGGGAAGGTAAATTTGTTTATTTGTTTTCTGGTAGTCCACAAGAGGTCATCATTCACCATATCCAAGGTTCAACATAACCTTGGAATTATAATGTTTTATCTCACGATTCTGAGATATTAAGATAAAGAGCCAGGTTTTAACCCTCAGCAAGGTGAATAAAGTGATACAAATTATATATTTAGATATTGACATATAGTAGATATTTATACTTACAAGCAATATTTTGGTGTGACACGTCTCATGTATGTTTGCCACCGTGTAAATAATGAACATTATTAGTAAACAAGAACTAATAATAACTCACTTTTGGAGGAAAAAAGTCTAATAGAATGTTATATAACTAAGGTTTAAATATTAATCTCTGCCTTCACCTTAGTTAACAGAAGATTAATGTTAAACATAGACAGGACATGTTCTTGTGTGCTTGTTAGTTGTGCAGCCTCAGAGACACTCTGAGAATGTGGATCTTCAAGTTCATGATGAAGGTGATGATGACATCAGCGGGACTCAGTTTGTCTGTGAGACTGTGATTAGGTCCCTCACGCTGGAGGAAGAGCCTGAGCACAAACCACGACGGGTTCGAGCCAACCACAGCAGGCCTGAGCGTGAGAGCACCTGTTCATGTTATATTCCATTACACAAAAAGATGTTTCTCTTCCTCCCTAACATCTGCTCAGTAGCTAAAATAGAAATACATCTATCTGTCTGACTTTTTTTGCAGATCATGACCCCACCCAGTTTAAAGAGAGGTCCTTGATAGAGAAGAATGACAGACCCCTCCTGCCAATCATTAAGAGGCCAGAAGCTCCACCCCCAGCCCAACCACACATTATACTGGAAGAGCCTGCTATCCCAGGTGGAAAGCTGTTTCATTCCACAGTGGGAGATCACCTTTAATTTTTTTCTAAAATAAATAAAATGAATGACTAATTGTGTAAAAGTTCAGAGCCACTCATTCATGTGAATTCCGTCATTCTTCCTTTTAGTACTTATGTTGCATTATGTAGTTAATTGATGTACTCTTTTTAAATATGCAGTTTTTTCAGAAATGTTGATTGGCTCTAATGAAAACCTGTACACCGACCCTGCTGCTCTGGAGGAGGAGGAAGTGAAGAAGGAGGATCAGGATAAAGAGGAAGAGGCAGGAGAGTGGGATGAGGTGAGCAGCCAGGCATCCTCAGCCTCTTCTGAAGAATACCTTGTTGTCTTGCCTGACTGTTTTGATACCTCCAAACCCCTGGGAGATTCTCTGTACAGCTCAGCTGGAAATGCCTGTAGTGCAGAGCCTGAGAGAGCACAGGACCAAACAACTGCAGAGAGGGAGACAGTGGAACCAACACCCTTCATGCAAAACAGTGTAAACAGGTTGCTATGCACCTCTCAGATATTGAACACTCCTCCGCTTATTCCTGAACTGGCACCTGCACCTGTCTCCCTGTCACCACCCCCAGCTCTCCGTACACACAGGTCAGAACCCTGTGCACCATAAACTTTCCATTAACTTAAATCAAATGTAAGTATGTGAATGCTGATTTCTGTTTTTTTTTTTTTTTTTTTTTTAGGTCAATACAGCCTTTTGTGACTGAGATTAGAACACTGGAATCTGAGGAGAACAGATCATGTCCACCAGAGAACAAAACAAATGGTCAGTTGTCTGAAAGAAGGACAAGTAGTGACACCTCTAAAGATCCAGTGCTTGACAGTGACCCCTGCTGTCATCTGCGTCTTTTCTGAAAATGGAACCTGTGGCAGCGGGGGCGTGGTCGAGTCTTAGCTGAGGCAGGTTGAACCGGCAGGTAACCTGTGATGATTCTCACCTATGTCTTGTTACCACCAGTCTGCTTATTTGTGTGTCTTATTGCTTTCAGTGACAACCATAACCAGCAAAAGAGAGAGAGAGAGCATGGGGTTTAAACCCCAGCATCTGCACCACTAACCCAACTCCCCCTCGCCTCGCCCGCTCTCCCCCTCCCTTTCTCTCTCTCTCTCTCTCCCTCTCTCTCTCTCTCTCTCTCTCTCTCTCTCTCTCTCTCTCGCTCGCTCTCCCTCCCCCCCCGCTCATTTTCTTGCTGGTTATGGGAGTCACTGACAGTACAAAGAGACACAAATTAGTATACTGGTGGTAATGAGACAGGTGAGAATCATCATGCGTTACCTGCCAGTTTAACCCGCCCTCGTCTGTCTGCAGCTGACCCTTGACCACGTCCCCACCATAGAACCATTGATGTTTTCAAATTATACCATTTTCTAACATATGATACTCAATCAAATGAAAACATTCAAAAGTGTAAAATAATTTCAAATTGAGTCAGTTTTTTTCTAGAGGAATCTAGACACTATGTACTGGAACACTTGCATTGAGCGAAATGGGGATTATGTGGAAAAATTAGAAATTTTTTGTAGCCCCTATTTGCAAAAAAACATTGAAGTTTTCATTTGGCTCGCCCTCACAATGTGTCTCATGAATAGTGATCTATCTCTCTTTTGTCTCAGGATTAGGATCAACACATCTGGAGGCCCCTGCCAGTGCCTTTGAGACATGCAGCTCTCAGGATCCCAGGTAAAAGTCTTCACCACCTAAAGTTGCACTGTGCATTCCTGTTGGAGATTAATCATTTGCTAACTACAAGGATTAGAGTTCTCCATCACCATGCTGAGAGGTCATTTTTGAGAGCTACATATTCATAATTAAAATGTTTTTCACTTAATTTTCTGAAAAATCAAAGAGTCCATGTTTAGCATCATCTTAAGTTTAAATGTTTTCAGGTGTATTTGGTAGTTTTTTTTTTTTTTAAAGAAAAGCTTTAATTCAACTGTGAATATCTGTGGCCTTTTGCATGTAGAGCCACATACAGAAAGTGCCAGTATGGGCACACTTTGTTCAAATAAAAAAATAGGAACCTTGATCCTATTTTGTCATCTGCAACACTCCTCACCTCAAGAGTGCTCAATTGGATACAGTAGTCAGTTCTTAAGCTGAATTTTTCAAACTATGAATAATATTCTTCAGTGAGGATTTTTTTTTTATGCAGTGCTTTTAAATACAGGTGTGAATACATTTGTAAGTAAATATCTAGTGCATCTAAAGAGCTGAAATAGCTGAAACTGTTTTAAATCCAGTCCTGAGCTTGGATTAGTGTCACTGATTGACAACATACCCATGCGTGTCACTAATGTTTAAAAAAAGGAAGTAGCTCTAGACCCATGCTCTTCCTGCGGGCTCTGCAAACACAAAATTTCCTTTCCTTTGTGCCCACAAGCTAGTGTTCTTCATTTTTTTTCTTAATTTGAAAGGGTGTGTTTTGATGACCACTTCTCCTTGCAAATGAATGTTGTTTTCGATTGCAGGCTTCGTCATGGTGGCCTCACTGAAGGGCTGGTGAAGGGGGCTCTCTCAGTGGCAGCGTCTGCTTACAAAGCTCTGTTCACGGGCCAGAGCAGCTCCACACAGGTACTTACACTCACAGCAACTTGACACCTACCTGCTGCTGTTTTCACTTTATTTTTAACTCTTACACCCAACTGCAGATGTCCAAAAATAAGAAGAATTTCGTCTCTCTTAGCGTCGTGTGGTTTAAGATTTGTTTTGCCCACACAGGGTCTGTGTACACTCTATACCATTCTTGAGAATGACCTTTGGCGTGTTTTTTCCCTTCAGCGGCCCAGTACAGACCCAGCGTCTAAAGAAGCCTCGTTGATAGCTGTGCTACAAGAGATGGGCTTCAGTAACAAGCTGCTAAACCAGAAGCTACTGAGGAAGCATCAGTACAATCTACTGGACGTGGTCAATGAGCTGGTGCAAATAACCGACAATGAATGGTACACAACAAGGCACTGAAGATGGTGGAATTGAAACCTCGATAGGAGTGATCTAGGAGGTGTCTGTAATATATGCTCAAGTTGAGATGTGATTCTTTTTTAAGTCGAGGGTATGCGATTTAGTGTAAGACTGCTTTAATACAATAATGTTGCCACACTCAACTGACAGAACGATTATTCAGTTGTATAGTTTTCAATTATATGTTTTTAGCGCATTATGAATGGAAAATCTAAGAAATTGCTCTATTTGTCTGATTTATCTATATTTCTTCAAGCACAGTAGTGTTCTAAAACATTGGAAACATTAATGTGATTAGTGACTATAATAATATGCAGAGATTAGTGAGAGCCTTTGCCTTGAGATTGTCATGTGGTTGGTAATAATGCTTTTACAAACTCTTCACAGTTGCCAATCAGATGTAGGATATGTAAGAGCACGTGCAGTATTTCATGCGCTTTGTCACCGTGACCTCTATGATCTCATTTTGAATAACACTAATTGCTGTAATGTTTAACCATATGACACTAAGGTGGTGGTGGTTTTCCAACACACATAAAATGTGCAATGACTTGTTGAATCATGCTTAACATAGCCAGTGATTGGTTGAAATTTTGCTAGACAACATGTGTTGGTTGTCCTCTGTGTAATAACAATGTGATCATGGAGCTAATGGCTTAAGTAAATGTGGTTCTTGGTGTCCAAGAAATAAAACATTCCATATTAATTATTATTAATTATTTTCATGTTTGTGCACAATGGTTTTGTTTATAAATGACAATATTTCAAACGATCATCTAATGCAATCTAAAGGAAATTATGCTGCTTTCTTGCTCTCACCACAAAATAAACAGTTAGTATTATTTTTAAATATATATAAACAGACGATATTCTCTTTAGCACAGGAAAAATGAATAGTAGTTGATGTTCATGTTAAAGACAATCTTCTGTGAGGAGATTATGCTGTAGTGAAATGAAAGTCCTGTCTAATGGTCCCCCCCCCCCCCATTCAGTCGGATTCATCTTTTTGAAAGATAGGAAATCTTGTCCTTTTTTTCAGCCACTTTATTTAAAAAAAAAAAAAAAAAAACAATCTAGGGGAGAAGAAAACTGAAGTGAATTTTTTTTTTCTAGTTTTCTACTGCTGATTGAAGTGTCTGTGTGTTCAATGTTTTATCAAATACAGTTGCAGAAAAGAGTGTTTAACATATAACATGCTTTTTCTGTTTTATGCCTCTGTCCTCCCATGTATTTTGATATAGTTATGCTGCATCAACTTACCAAATGGGATAAAGAAGAAAGCATACACACATATATACTATATACAGACTGGTGACAAATTAAAGGATTAAACCCCTGAATAAATGTGTGGAGAAACATAACATGTTTGTATGCTTCCATTCCAGACATGATACCATTAAGCACTTAATATACCTACCATGCAATGGGGTATGTAGAAAAATTCTGAGCAAGCCCAGTTGACCTCTATTTTAGATCAAGATGGCAAGAGGAAAATAACTAAGTGAATTAAGTTAATTAAAGAGAAAGTTAAAGAGTTAAAAGAGAGTTAATTAATTAATATTGTGGTCAAAATATGACTGATCCTCATGCTTTAGTGTTATATGCAAGGAAAAACAGGAACTGTTCATGTGACTGGATGTAAATTCAGGATGTGATGAGACTTTTAGCAAGAACAGTCTGTTAACTTAATAAAGTGAAACATTATTGTAGGGTTGCAGTACATAAACCCCTTATAACAAAGAAACACAAATGCACATTTGACAGTTCAACTGCGTGAAAACCACAAGCACTGGTCTACAGAGATGTGAAAAAACAAAAGATATGAGCAGATGAGTCATCCTTCAACATATTTTCGATAAGTGGGCAAGTGCATGTGTGGCATACACCAAGAGAACAATACAGGCTTGACTGTTTGATCCCTATAGTGAGGGGGTCTAGTAGCTTGTTTGCTGGAATAGTCTGCTTGTCACCTTAGAGGAAATAGTCACTGAAATATTTCTATCTTGTTGGGAGTGGTCTCTTTCAGGATGATAATGCCTCATGCACTAGGCACGGGGGCTCATTGAATCATTTGATGAGGATGATTCATAGTAAGCACATCTTAACCCACGTTAGTTCAAGTTCAAGTTCAGTTTATTTGTATAGCGCTTTTAACAATGGACATTGTCCCAAAGCAGCTTTACAGAAGTATATAAATTCAGGACATAGATTTTAAATTTATGAATTTATCCCCAATGAGCAAGCCAGCGGCGACGGTGGCAAGGAAAAACTCCCTGAGATGATATGAGGAAGAAACCTTGAGAGGAACCAGACTCAAAAGGGAACCCATCCTCATCTGGGTAACACCGGATAGTGCGATTATAAATAAATAAATCCCTTCTATGAATGTACCAGTACAACACGATCAGAATGGCAGTTGTGAGACCATGAAAATTCATTACAGTTTTTATATGAAGTCTGTTTTGTTGAACTTCACCACTGTAATCTCAATGATCTTTAGGCTGCACCGTGTGGGGCCATCCTCAGCAGCAGCATGTGACCTCAATTGATGAGGTCTCCAACCAGAAGTAGGGCACCAGGATGGATCGGGCAGGTCCAGAGAGCAGAAGGGGTCGGGATCACTGGAATCTCAGGAGTATCATGTGAAGCTCGACAGAAGGGGAGGGAGAGAAAGGGAGAGAAAGGGAGAGAAAGCGAGAGAGCGAGAGCGAGAGCGAGAGAGAGAGAGAGATCATTAGGTATGATTATTGTACCGTAATGGTTAAGGACAATGTACTTTGCGTAAGTGAAAGCAGGTACTCTGGCAAGACTAGCTTATGACAGGATAAATAAAAGGGAGAGCCAGAAGGTAACACAGACATGAGGGCTCCCTGGGACAAGGCGGCCAGCCACCCCACCACCAACAAACCTTGGTGGATGCCTGAAGGTGGGGGGTGACAGCATCCAGACATCCCAGTTCACCACAACACACTATGCCTGTGAGACCTCTAGATCTGCTCCTTTACCTAAGGGAAAAAAACAAAAAAACAAAACAAAAAAAAACTGTTCACGAAAGGCTTGATTAAACAAATATGTTTTCAGCCTGGACTTAAACACTGAGACTGTGTCTGAGTCCCGAACACTAATTGGAAGGCTGTTCCATAACTGTGGGGCTTTGTAAGAGAAAGCTCTTCCCCCTGCTGTAACCTTCACTATTCGAGGTACGTTAGTGCTCTCAGCAACTGTGGAAACATCTTTTGGAAGAATGCTGTTCATCCATCCAATGCAGTTCCAGAGACATGTAGGTGCATTGAAGCTGTTCTGGTGGCTTGTGGCTGCCAAATGCTTTATATACACTATTTGGCCTAAAGTTTGTGGACACCTGACTATAACACTCATATGTAATTTTTGAACGTCCCACTCCAGATTTAGTTCTCTTTGCTGTTGTAATAACCCCCACTCTGGAAGGCTTTCCACTAGATTTTGAAGCATGGCTGTGGGGATCTTCCCACTAAGACCACAAGAACATTAGTGAGGCACTGATATTTGGCGAGAAGGCCTGGGGGTGCAGTCAGCACCCCAAATTTATTCCAACGGTGTTCAGTGGGGTTGAAGTCACTGCTAGAGTTCTTCCATTTCAACCTTGGCAAATGAACCTTGCTTTGCGTACAGGGACATTGTCATGTTGGAACATGTTTGGGCCCCTTAGTTCCAGTGAAGGGAAACTGTATAGCAACAGCATCCAAAGACATCCTATACAATTGTGTGGTTCCAACTTTGTGGCAACAGTTTGGGAAAGACACATATGGGTATGATGGACAGGTGTCCACAAACTCTTGGCCATGCAGTGTACATGTGCATCTACAAAATTAGAATATCGTGGAAAAGTCCATTTTTTCCTGTAATTTAATTTAGAACCTGGAACTTTCATATATTCTAGCTTCATTACACATAAAGTGAAATATTTCAAGCCTTTTTTGTTTTAATCTTGATAATTATGGCTTACTGGTCATGTAAATCAAAAATCCAGTATCTCAAAATATTAGAATAAAAAATTTATAATACAGAAATGTCGATCTTCTGAAATGTATGTTAATTTATGCACTCAATACTTGGTCGGGGCTCCTTTTGCACGAATTACTGCATCAGTGCGGCGTGGCATGGAGGCAATC
Organism: Cranoglanis bouderius; assembly: GCA_023630585.1. Classification (NCBI taxonomy): domain Eukaryota; kingdom Metazoa; phylum Chordata; class Actinopteri; order Siluriformes; family Cranoglanididae; genus Cranoglanis; species Cranoglanis bouderius. The sequence continues at coordinate 3,076,433 of CM042562.1, forward strand.
AGCCTGTGGCACTGCTGAGGTGTTATAGAAGCCCAGGTTGCTTTGATAGCGGCCTTCAGCTCATCTGAATTGTTGGGTCTGGTGTCTCTCATCTTCCTCTTGACAAAATTCAGGTCAGGTGAGTTGGCTGGCCAATCAAGCATAGTAATACCATGGTCAGCAAACCAGTTACTAGTAGTTTTGTCACTGTGGGCAGGTGCCAAGTCCTGCTGGAAAAGGAAATCAGCATCTCCGTAAAGCTTGTCAGCAGCCGTCTCCTGGTAGACGCTGCATTGACTCTCGACTTGAGAAAACACAGTGGACCAACACCAGCAGATGACATGGCACCCCAAATCATCACTGACTGTGGAAACTTGACACTGGACTTCAAGCAACTTGGATTCTGTGCCTCTCCACTCTTCCTCCAGACTCTGTGACCTTGATTTCCAGATGAAATGCAAAATTTACTAAAAAGAGGACTTTGGACCACTGAGCAACGGTGTTTTGAGTAAAAAAGGTGTTTTCGACATTGCTGTATTATAAATTCTTTATTCAAATACTTTTGAAATACATGGATTTTTCAGTATCTCATTTCCATGAGCTGTAATCATCAAGATTAAAACAAAAAAAAGGCTTGAAATATTTAACTTTATGTGTAATGAATCTAAAATATATGAAAGTTCTATTTTTTGAATTAAATTACGGATAAAAATGAACTTTTTTCCACGATATTCATTTTTTTTTTTACATGCACCTGTATATGCTGACTGAGCACATTTTCCTGTTTATAAAATTGTTTATAAAACCTGGGATAGGCTCCCGGTTTCCCGCGACCCAGGAAGGATAAGCTATAGTGAAAATGGATGGATGGTTTGGTAATTTGGGACAACACGGCTCGGTGTAATTATTACAGTACAATAAGTGGAGAGAGGAAAAGTGAAGTTTTAGAGCGTAGTTTTGGCGAATCAATCCGGAAATGGGTTGAGTAAATAAGTAGTCATACTGAAAGCAGCCACGGCGCGGCGACCAGCAACGACCTCAGCAGAAATAGGAAGAGACTGCGCACTCTGAGTCCGTCCGTCTGCAAGGAAACCGAAATCATTTCTTTTCTTATAAACGGAAATAAAATATGGGATTAACAAACATATATGACCAGTTCTAAGCCAGCGGACTGTCTGTTGGAGACCGAGACACGTCGCGGTGAGTGTAAATGCTTGCAAGCGTTTGGCACATGATCATCATTTCTAATGTAGGCTACTTTGCGGCAGATGACAAATGTTAAAAACAAGGCTGAAAGTTAACAACTTTATAGTATTTATTCTAAGTACAGGTTCAGTACCCTAGGTCTCTAAAGTTTTGTTTTCCCAAGACACAACCAGAATGTGATTTCGGCAAGTGGAATTGTTATTTGGGAACTGAAACCTTGGGGGTGTATTCATACCTCCAAAAAAAATAAAATAAAAAAAATAAAAAAATAAATAAAAAAATGCAGTCCTCTTCTAGTCTCTAGAAACTTATTTATACATATTCTAGGAGTTTAGCTTTAACCAAAGTGACTGTGGCCTGCTAGGTTCAGAAATGTAAGTGTCAAAATATATATTTTTTATTCTTAAAAAAAAAAGAACACCATGCAGTTTGGGGAAAAAAGCCATTATGCAATCTGTGGTCAAAGTTTTCAAAATTTCTAGATTTATATAGATGCCCTTAAAAATAATCCAGTTTAGGGTCTAGTCTAGTGTGTTTTCACAGTTAAACCTATAGAAAATAGAAAGAAATATATATTTTTTTTTTTTTTTTCTGGAAATGAACATCAAGAAGTATAAACTTGTTAGCTTTCTGATGAATCCTTGTAACTACCTCTTTTTCCATAGACCAGGGCTTTCTGAATTCCGGTCATATTACTCCAGCACCTCTTCAGTAATTACAGCAAAATCATGACCCACAACAAAGACAAAAAGAAACCCTTCAGGTGGCTGGACTACGGCAGCATCACAGGAGAAAGCCATTGGGAAGTGTGTCCTACCTGCCAGGGCTCAGGACAAATATCTAGAAGTAGGCTTCATTTATAAAAGTCCCAAACTTTGTGTTTAGTTGTATTTATGCCAAACCAATTACAAAGGAAAATGTTTTTACTCATGTTGGTAATTAAAAGGCAACATCTTCCTGCAATGGTTACGGTAGGAACGGGTAGGAACCCATACAGTCAGTTCCAGAATTATCAGTACCTTTTAGGAGAATGGACAAAAATGACTAACAAAAATTACATTACTCTTGAATAACAAAAAAACAAAATGCAGTTGTCATCCTCAGGGGAAAAAAGTGTTGTGATCAAATGAGACCAAAATGAGATTTTTTTTGCCAGTGTCTACCATCAACATATATGGTGGAACCTTCATACAAAGAAAATCTCAACCCCATCCAAAAATATGGTGGTGGCTTATTGATGAAGGGAATGTTATTGATGGCATGAAGAATTCTGCAAAGGACAAAGATAATTTATCCTAAAATCTCATTGCCTCTGCCTTGGGGTTAAGCCTTGGCTGTAGATGTATTTTTCAACAAGACATTGACCCCAAACATATATTCAGATTAACATAGAAATAGTTACAGAAACATAAAAAGATATTTTGCAATAGACATGTCCACATTTGTACCTTACGGAAAACCTGAACTCTAAAGAAAGTCTTTTGAAGAGGTAAGTCCACATACATAAACCTAAGAATATAAAGGAGCTTGAAATGTTCTGCCTGAAAAAATCTGATATTCCTTTACAAGCATTTCTAACCTTGCTAGACATTACAGGAAGAGACAGTGTTCTTATTGTCTTAAAGGAAGGCTTCACCAATTGTAGAGGTGCTCATAATTTTGTATCTAGCATTTACAGGAAAAAAAAATCACTAAATAAGAAAGCTTCTTATCTGAAAAATACGGCATCCACATGTTTAAGCTCTAAATATAACATTTTGCACAAGTTCATTTTTTTCTCTTAATTTATGCTCATTTTTATGATGAGTGCCAATAATTCTGGAGTTGACTAGTATTTATTTAGACATACTTTAGATGTACTCACAGTAGCTTGTGAGGAGAGCTAGAGGTCAGTTATGTTTGTATAACTTAACTTCCATTTTGTTTTCTGAGCATGCTTTTATGATTGTTGACCGTCTCTATGTTCAGGTGATGAGGCCCAACTGGTGGCAGTTATTCCATGCAGTGACCAGAGGTTGAAGCCTAGTCGTACGTGAGTGTTACATGGTGATCTGTTATACCTGCCTTAAATCTTTTTACTGAATTGTACTGTGATACTAACTGAAATGTTTATTTGTTGTCAAACATCAATGCACAACAGGAAATGAGAACTACAGATGACATTTTGTTTTCATGTGTAGTTTAGGACTTTGTAGAGGAAAATTAAAGCAGATCTAATCTGCAGAAAGTTTAATTTTATGTTCACAAGTTGTTTGGAACTGGTATGGGATTATTTCCTTATATCATGTATGTAGTTTCATTCATAATATTAGCTTTTTTTGTAGTATGTAATAAAATGGTACCTTAAATACAAACATTAGTGTAGAAGAACAATTGTGCAATCAGCAATGTGCTTTTTCTATTTGGCTAAAAGCAAATAATAATGTATGATGTTCTTGCAGGAAGCTGTATGTGTGCATCTCGGTTGCATTATGTCTTCTGATCTGTTTCCTGATCCTGTTCTTCCTCTTCCCTCGGAGCTTGGTCGTGTCTCCTGTTACTCTCCAGTCCTCCCTCATCTTTTTCACACCCCAACATGTTCAGATGATTATCACAGTATGTGGGGTTTATTTACAAAGTAAACAGGCAGCTGTTGCATAACATTACTGCCATTACACAGCATAACCTTCAACAGAAATAATTATTCTATTGAACCTGAATTCTTGTAATTCTTATTCTTTAAATGCTTAAAGTGACTTGCCTGATTATAATCCAATACCTATTCAAGTTTTTGTCTGTTCATTTTACTTAAAAATTTTACTTATTCTCTAAACTATACAGTATTGTACAGAGATAGTAATACAGTAATTCTATTCTTTTTACTGATAATTTTGTAGCATAACCATTTTATGCTACTAACAATCTCTGTCCATTTTGTAGAACAAACTAAACATCAGCAGTCAAAACTTTGTCAGCATTGAAGCTCATGATCTGGATCTACAAGCCCTGATTAATGAAATTGTAGTTGGGAAGACCAAGATGTCAAATGTGACCACAGTTCCCCCACGCTCACAGAAAACGGTAGGTTTTCCAAGTTAAAAATAGTTTTAAAAATTCGGAAAATATGGGCTTAAACCAATTACAGATTTTTTTCTGCATCCTTCTTTCCTTCGGCAGTTTACTGTTGTGACCAATGTCACCATTGAAGATCTAGGCCTGGTGTAAGTATTATTTATAAACATGTATTTATGTATTTATGATATATCAACAGTGTATTATTTCAATTATTTGTCCAATATTGATACTATAGCCAAAAATTACAACCGGTTTCTGCACACACACACACACACACACACACACACACACACACACACGCACACACACAGACACACACACACACACACACAAAGATTCAAAACAGCATCTGTTATCCAAAAGTTGGAAGGCTAAAGCACACAACTGAGACTCAAACCTCAAATCTCAGTTCTAGAGTGTGTCTTCTAAGCCCAGCATTGATTTCTTTGTTTCTTTGTTGTTTTTTGTTTCATTATACAGTTTTATGCCTGTGAAATAAAATGTGATTAATTTGTTATTAAAAAATAAACTTTTCTACAGTTATTACTGCCAGACAAGTGTCTTCCGGCCCCACACCTTGTATGTACAATTGCAGTAAGTATCCCTTTTTTTCATGCACATAGAATTCATGAATTCAAGTCTCACACATACCTTTGGTATTTGTGGAATTTGGACCTTGCTGCTGGTGGATGATTTACACATAATTGTTTTGTCTAAGAACTTATATAACTGTGTATTTTATAAACTACTGCATGTTCTGTGCTCACATATATAGAAGTAAAGTAGCAGAGTGGTATAAAACAATAAATGTGATACCATGTGAACTGTGACATGCTTGCAGTAAATACACAAGCTGTGATTCTCTATTCTCCACAGAATGACTATAAAAGCCTACTACCTGTCACATGAGGAGCAGCTGTCGTTGGATACATTTGAATATGTCGATTGTGGAAGAAACACTACCATTCCTCATAATTTTCCATAACTTTGCTGACATACTGCATATGATGACAAGTAACATTAGAAACCAGTGGAAAGATTGGTGCCAAAGATGATCTTAAAAGCAAACAGTTGGGATCTACAGTGGGTATAGAAAATAATCACCCCCCTTTAAAATAATCACATTTTGTTGCTTTTCAGCCTGAAATGAAGATGCACACAGTTTTTGTTTTATTCAGCAGTATTTACTCAGTGCTACTTATAACATCCAAGTGAAAGATATAACACCAACATGTCAGGAAAAAAATATAAAAATTAAAAAACAGAATCACTGAGGTGGTTACTACTAAAAATGACTTGTAAACTCAATCAGGTGTAGCTAATCACCTTCTCAATGGCACACAAAGCCATTTGACTTTCAACTGTGATCAGCTTTGGTCATTTTGATTAGCTCAGCATGAAAAGAGCTTTCCTGGAGCATTTTGTAGTGCAACTGAAGCAAACAATCAACTATGTTTGATTGGCAAGGCACTGTCAAAAGATCTCTGGGATAAATTTGTGGACAGGCACAAGTCAGGAGATGGATCCAAAAAAATTTCAAAGGCTTTATCAATGCCTAGAAGCACAGTGATGTCTATTATTAAGAAGTGGAAGGTATTTGGTACAACACAGACCCTCCCTGGATCAGGATGTCGCTCCAAACTGGATGAAAGAGCCAGGAGGAAACTGATCAGAGAGGCTACCAAGAGGCCTACAGATTCTGAGGCCACATGGAAAAAGGTGTTATGGTCAGATGAGACTAAAATTTAATTATTTGGCCTCATCACCAAACAATATGTCTGGCATAAATCCAATACAGCTCACCATCCAAATAACACCATTCCCACAGTAAAGCATGGATGTGGTAATATCCTGTTATGGGGGTGTTTCTCTGCAGCAGGGACTGGAGCACTTGTCAGGATAGAAGGAATATGGATGGGGCAAAATACTGTCAAATTCTTGAGGAAAATCTGTCAAAAAGTTGTCAATGGGAAGAAGGTTTACCTTCCAACATGACAATGACCCAAAGCACACAGCAAAAAAGGGAGGTGATTCTTTTCTACACCCACTGTAGCTATTAATTGTTAATTGTGTTCACAGAGTAGCTTACACATGTACCTGTATCCACAAACTGTCTTATAATTAAGATTTACACATTTCATTCATTCATTCATTCATTCATCTTCAACACTTAAACACTTTATCCTGGTCAGGGTTGTGTTGGATCCTGGGAACGCTGGGTGCGAGATGGGAATACAGCCTAGATGGGATGCCAGTTGATCACAAGATTTGCACATTGAAATTAATGTAAAATTAAAAATGTTATGTTGTTTACTTTGACTTGCATTTTGCAATAAACTAAGTAGTTTTGTGCATAGTTCTTTTATTTAAATATTCTAAGGAAGGCTAAAATAATGGCACACGCACTGAAATGAATAAGATGGATTCATCTTTAATAGTGTCATTATTATTATCCAAATCATTATTAGTCAAAAATTTTAAGTAGGCTCAATATGGTTTGTGTGTGTGCGCACATTTTTATTATTCATTTCTCTATTACTTCATGTTACTGCACATTAACATGGGCCCTGGAACAGCAGTGAGATTGGTCATCCACATCACCACTGTTGGGAATACTGTGTGGACTGAACAAACAAAACATCCAGCATTTATAAGGACATTACCTTGCTTTTGACAGTTATGAGAAACCTACCGATGATATGATTAAATAAATGCATTATTTCATTTAATTATGTGGTGTTTAATTACAGTTAATCAACTCCCTCAATTATGAATGTTTTCTATAGCACTTAATAAGTCAATAACTAATAATTAACTAATTCTAATTCTGTCATCATAGTCTTTCTGAAAACGGCATAAAACAAGTGATAAAACTCACCGTGTATCTGTTTTCAATCTTTGTGCTATATTGCTCTTTTCCAGGTTGACACTGGCAGATGATCCTTTTATCAACCACTAGGGGTTCAAAAAGGCAAAACACAACGTGGGTTAATTTGGCTGTGAGTCTGTCAGTTGTAATAGTGAAGCTGGGTTTGAACATACTCAAAGACAATAATCAGGCTGACTTTAAAGAAAAGTGTGATAGAGTGCCCTCGAGAATTATTGAGAAAATAAAATGTAAGAATAAACATTAACAATACACACAATAATTAACATTTCCGCACACAACAATATGAGAAACCATTTATATTTGTTCTAAAAAAAAATCATTCTCATTAGAAGTACTTTTTAGATAATAGCATTGACACAGCTAAGGAATATTTTAAATGCAAACATGCAAACAATTTGTCATGCTATCAGTACCCAGAGCTGTTGTTGTTGACTAGTTCCTGTTTCTCTGGATTCCACACATGTAAAATCCCTGTAATCTATTAGCATGGGAAACCCAACAAAATGTTTCAAAACAAAACACAGATGGTTGTTGACTTGCACAAGTCAGGTAAATTTAAACAAACCATAAACAGTTACAAATACCATTAACCACAATTAGGATCAAAACTTTCAGACAAGTTTCACATATTTGAAACAGGTGGATTTTTTTCAAGCTGGTTGGAAGCATCGCAAGAAAGAAGCATCTGACAAAATGCACTGCCTGAACTTCCCCAGGCCTCATTAAAATTACAGTTGGAGTCATGTTGTGGTCAGATGAGACAAAATCAAGCATTTTGGTCATGCACACCATCAGTATATTTGGTGACAAAAGGGGACAGAATACGAGGAAAGCACCTGACACTCCATTGCAAAATATGGAGGGGGATAATTGTTTCTTTGAGACTGATTTGTGGTTGTTGGTTCAGGGGCTACAGTGAAGATTTTTGGCATCATGAATTCTGTTAAGTACCAGGATATTTCAGACCAAAAACCTGGTTGGGTATGTGAAGATACTCTAAGTACTATTATTCTCTGCAGGGCAGGCATCATAAAATAATCATTGTAAGGATGCCAATAATAATGAAACCAGTGTTTTGTAACAAATAAAAAAATGCATTAATGTTTGTTGTTTTTTTTTTTTTTTTTGTTTGGAAAAACATGTTTACATAAAACGATACAGTATGTTTGAGCCTAAAATATCACATTGCATGTGTTACTCTTTTTATATATTACTTTTTTTTTGTTTTTTTTTTGTTGCTAAATTTCATTAGCAAAAAGTGTGGCAAAAATTATGGAGGGCATTGTATGTACTAACAATGGTGGTTAACTTTAAAGTGCAACTGTTTCATGGTAACAAAGTCAAGCAACACTGAGAAATCGTACTGTGTGTTGTATTTGCATGCCTGCCATACCCAGAGGTTCTGCATTCACTGTTGACACTGAGGGTGTTAGATTTGTCTGCCTTGGACCCTCTTCTGTAGTGCCTTGCTTCTGTCTATCTTCCTACAGCACCAGCAAAGAATGGAAACAATGATTAGAGTTAAATGCAAACAAGTGACATCAGTTGTAACACAAGCCAATATAAGGCTGCAAAGCTGCAAAGCAATATAAAGCTCTTTAAAACTGCTTTGTGACATTGTCTATTGTTAAATGTCTATTGCTGTTCTATAAATAAAATTGATTTGAATTTAATATAGAGTCACGCACAGCCCTACACTAATATTCAGGGTACATGATGTAATGAACCATATGCAGCATGTACACAGCAAGTAATTACACATGAATTAAATAAATCATCTGGAAACTATTCCACTTAAATGTAATAAATTAGTAAAGCTATATTTCATGTTCACATTTTGTTTCTTTGTGTTTGGGCTGCAGATATGATGTGATGTAGCTAACAGTTAATGGATGTTTGACAGCATCATTGGGTATTTATGTAAATTTAATATACCCAACATCATTCCTTTAAACACAGCTTACTGTGAGACACTGCTTGACTTTGGTGGCCATCCTACGGTCCAGCACGTTCTGCCGGCGGCGAGCCTCCCAGTGCATCGCTGACATCTTACACCACCTGATGAAAGACCTGAGAAGGAGATTTATGTGACCAGTCAGCAGAACGTAACATGAGAGCTTCCCTTTCCTGATTAATGTAATTCAAGCTCAAACATTGAGAAGTGTCCACTGATAGGACCAAAAAAACCAAAAAAAAAAAAAACCCAAGCCAAACCCAACAAAAAAAAACCAGACCGGATTTGTTAGCTGCTAATTTACCCACCACCCATATGGGTAATGTTTTAATTCATCTAAAGGAATCCTATATCAGGGTCAAAAATATTTCTATCTAGCCAACTTCAATCACATGAAGGCTGTTATACCAATTTTTATAACCAATAGAACATTGTAACCTTTGTACGAATAAGTAGGCCTAACTTAAAAAATAAATGAGCATGCAGTACAGAGTGCCATGTTTAATAATCATTGTTAGAAGCATGAAACTTACCAATATCAGCCCCTTGCAGAGACTACACACACTTCAGACTACACTGAGCTCAAAGCTGCAGTGACGTCTGATGGCTTGTACGTTCCCTAGCAACTTTCCTGCAAAACAGAGGAACGAGTGAAACAGCAACTGCAATGTCACAAAATCCAATAAATATATAATGAAGAAACATTGTAACAATGCTAGTACACAGTCCAAGAGATCCACACTGGGCAGCATCTTTTTTAAAAATTTTTTTTATTTTTAAATTTTTTTTTTTTAAAGAACTTAACTATCTAGCTGATGCAAGAACATCAAACAAACTCATGATGGCACCACAGTAGTTCACCTATAAAATCAAGCTTTACATTCAAGGCATGTATAAACCTTACTTCAAGTGTGGCAAAGATTATGGAGGGCATTGTATGTACTAACAATGGTGGTTAACTATAAAAGTACAACTGTTTCATGGTAACAAAGTCAAGCAACCCTGAGAAATCATACTGTGTGTTGTATTTGCATGCCTGCCATACCCAGAGGTTCTGCATTCACTGTTGACACTGAGGGTGCTTAACTATCTAGCTGATGCAAGAACATCAAACAAACTCATGATGGCACCACAGTAGTTCACCTATAATATCAAGCTTTACATTCAAGGCACGTATAAACCTTACTAAAAGCTTTTGTGGAATCAACCTTATGAAGTTCTATATAAGTATATATACAACCCCAATTCCAAAAATGTTGGGACGCTGTGCGAAATGTAAATAAATAGAACATAGAAAACATATCAAATGTTTAAACCGAGGAAATGTACCATTTTAAGAAAAAAAAAGTAATTTTGAATTTGATGGCCGCAACACGTCTCAAAAAAGTTGGGACGGGGAAACGAAAGGCTGGAAAAGTAAGTGTTACTAAAAAGAAGCAGCTGGAGGAACATTTTGCAACTAATTAGGTTAACTGGCAACAGATCAGTAACATGATTGCATATAAAAAGAGTATCTTAGAGAGGCAGAGTCTCTCAGAAGTAAAGATGGACAGAGGTTCACCAATCTGCGAAAAGTTCCCAGATAGCAAATGACATGTGCCCCACATACCGTATGGAATGACGGTAATGATTCAACCTGAGTGTGGCTGGCTTCTGGGCCAGATGTGGGCCCAGACAAAACAAGCCTAAAACCGGCTTGTTGTGTGTGGGCCGGATACGGCCCATATGACCTTTGCCATTGCCAGAACTGAGCCATATGTGCCATAGTTGGCCCAGATGAGGCCCAGAAATATATACTATCTGGGAATTGTGTCTACAAATTTTGGAACAATTTCAGAATAATGTTCCTCAACGTAAAATTGCAAAGACTCTGAATATCTCATCATCTACAGTACATAATATCATCAAAAGTTTCTGAGAAACTGGAGAAATTTCTGTGTGCAAGGGACAAGGGTGAAACTCAATATTGGCGTGGCCCGATTCGAGGCTTAGTCTAGTGTGTCCCTGGCATTAGCTAATAGTTGCGGTATATTTGAAAGCAAAGATTTTAGAATCTCAGATCACCATTCGATAAGTACACACAGGTAGCATCAGGGGGCGCCCGTGGAGTGTCTGTAGTCATTTAGAAACAGTGTAATTAGTGAACCACTAGATGGCGCATCTGCAAGCACGGTAAAAAAAAAAAAAAAAAAAAAAAAAAAATCTGTTAGTGACGTCACGCACAGGTTGTCGTTCCAAAGCTCGCGCTCCCCTACCTCTCTCGGTTCACTCCTGTTGGCCGGACGAGCGGCACAGGCGCGTTCAGCTGTACAGAGGAAATCACGGCTGTTTTGAAACGAAGAGTCGACTGGATGTCAGCACTTCTCTAGATTGACATGCCGATTCATTCATCCTTCGTGAGATATCAAATGAATTAGGTGAGGAGTTTCTGAACAGCTTTGATTTGTAAAAACGCCGCCGACAAACAGCGTGTAGGCTGTGAGTTTAGCACTGCAGTGTTCTTGCGTTCACACTGAAGTATTTTACAGGGAAAATAAATAATCTGCACAAGTCTCTGTGTGTAAACGGATTCCTGGCTGTTAACGGATTCTTTTCATTACGTGTACAAAGATGTAAAACTTCTAGACTTCACCAGTATGTCCTTGAGGATGATGAAATCCAGGCTGCTCTACACTCAGAACAAGGATTCTTCAAGGATTCTTCATATGTTTCTATGGTCTAGTTAGAAGCACTCTGTTTTGTAGGGTTCTACGCAGAACTTTTAATTGTTCCCTTGTGGGAACAACCAGTGGACCCTTAAGGCTTCTAGATATTTCACATTTTGTTCTAAGAGTAAAAGTAATGGTAAAACGGACAGTTTCAAGATTTCACAGTGATGACAAGATCTGCTAAAAATTTGCATTTAAAAACCGCGTACTCTATGGGTTGTGTGGACAAACCCCACACTATTATTTCACAGACAGCTGTAAGTTGTGTATATCTATAAGAAATCTATTTTCAGTGGGCAGTCTTAAGAGGATTAGGCACAGTAGTGCCCAATGATTACATATATTTTTAAATTCTCTTTTTTTCCAAGTCTATGCAAAATTAGGTGGATTACACACTGCGACCGAAGTCGCTTTGTGTCACTGTATAGGCAATGCTACAAACTACAACTGCAGCCAGTATTTTATTCTAAACTGCTGAAATGCTAGCAGATTCTGGGAGCAAATTTTCTATGTGTAACGTGTAGATTTTTATCCTGATGGCATTCTTATCCTAGATAAGGTTGATTAAATTTGTAACCCCTCCTGTATTAGACATCTCTGACTGTAACCAGCTGTTGTGTTTCCTTTGATTAGGTCCCACACTGTGCTTCTGGATTCATTGCCCTTCTGTCTGCCTTCAGGACCTTTGAAGTAGGTGCAAATGCCAAACACTTAAAGCGTAATAGTCAAGTCTGCTAGTCTCACAGGATAGTGAGAAAATCCGATTGCAATGGGAAACCAGCTGACAGAGATTGCTCCCAACACACCGTTCCTGCCTAACTTTCACTCCCTCCATGTGGTGGTCATTGGGCTGGACTCTGCGGGCAAAACTTCCCTCCTTTACCGACTTAAATTGAGGGAGTTTGTCAATACTATTCCAACCAAGGGCTTTAACATTGAGAGGATCAAAATGCCAGTGGGCAATGGACGAGCCATTACTTTCCAGGTATGGGACGTGGGTGGTCAGGAAAAACTGCGGCCACTGTGGAAGTCATACACACGCCGCACTGATGGCATGGTTTTCGTTGTGGACTCCGCCGAAGCAGAGCGTATGGAGGAGGCCAAGGTGGAGCTTCATAAGATCACACGCACGTCAGAGAACCAGGGTGTGCCTGTGCTTATACTAGCCAACAAGCAGGATCTTCCGGTTGCTCTGCCTGTTAGTGAGGTGGAGAAGGTTTTGGCTGTGCATGAACTGAGCGCTAACACCTTTCACCATGTGCAAGGCTGTAGTGCTGTGGATGGCCAAGGCCTTCAGCTGGGCCTAGAGAAACTGTATGAGATGATCCTTAAAAGAAAAAAGGTTGTGAGGCACAGCAAGAAAAAGAGATAAGCGGCTTAAGGACCCCCTTTAGAGCACAGTTATCTTTCTTGTGAACCTCCACAGCGGTTTCTGCGTTATTGCAGGATTTTGCTAGGAACAAAGAAATCCTTCCAGATGGCTTTGGAGTCAGACTGGTTTTGACCTTTATCTTTATCACACAGTATTGAGCTGCTTTTTATATCTATAGACTGCTATCGATTGAAAAAGGCTAATATCAACAGAATTTAAGCCCACGCCTTTTGTTCATATGTGTTTCCTCCAGTAAGGAAAGTGACTGAATTCAAGACCATGGCTTGGCAAAACACTGATTTGCTTTTAGAGACAATTTACAAAATTATTTTTATTTCAGTGATGATATAAAAATGGCCATATTAATATTTGTATTAAGCTAGTTGTGGAATTAATGTTTGACACAGAATCTATTCACACTTCTAGTGAAGTTCTGGTTCAGAATCTGATTGTTTTTTGCATTCTGTAAATAGTTTTTTTGTAATGTTGAGGAATGAATAAATTATAGATGACTTTGACACAAGATATGCATAGAAGAAATATTTCTCTTTGCAGGGCTACAATTATTTATTAAGTCATGCAGAAATTACTGTATGAAACACTTTAGTTTGTTCAGTTTGTGGCATTAGAAATACGGACTGGGCTTCTGGCTTGAAGGTAAGCCAGTGAGATCTGATACTTCTCTTTATATACAGATTTCTTTATAATCAATAGACCTTTGGTGTGCAGAGATATCATTTGCTGGACAGTACCTTTGGCTAGGAACTTCACCCTATTTATAACATCTAATAGATTAAGCCTAAATGCAATTGTATTTCTAAGTGGAGTAACATTACAAAAATAGCAGTTGTCCCAAATTTATTTATAGACACAGTGCTTGCGATGATGTCACTGCTGGCCTGTAAGTGTGTTACAAAAACACTCTAAGGGATGCTTAAAGGATGTTTAGTGTCACCTTATGTCTGACTGAAGACATTGTAAGGCTAAAAGCAATATTTTCTTTTATATGTATTAGATGACAATAAAACAAGTAGGCTACATTAACTCAGTTAAATATTTTTAAAATGAATTTAGCACAATGTCTTAGCAAAAATGTTTAAAATATTTGTGTTATATTTATTCATACACAGACCTAAATAAAGTGAAAGCATGAAAGAACAGCAGATGGATATTTTTTTAAATAGGTGAGATATTACTGTCTTCCACTGACCATCACAGTTTGAGCAAATGGTGTGAGGCCCAACCCCCACCAGAGCATGGACAGACACTAAATCCATTTATTTTACTTCCAAGTGAAGCAGCTGCGTCAGGCCTGATTGGATTAATTAGTAATCTGGTTTTGGGCTAAACCAAACCGCAATGGGGAAATAAAGCAAGATTGATTTATTGAAGCAGGCCTGTGGTGTATTTGCTGGGACGATGTTAAGGGACGTCTTGGGCCATTAAGCAGATTATTATATGTAACTTACCATCTGGGTTACTTTCATTTCATATCTAAAAATAATTACAAATTATTTTTTAAATTGCTGTTTGTAATCAAATACTGCTGGGTCATACATATATACTGTGCATTATTGTCCACCTCAGTGATAGTCCATTTCAAATACATGCCTTGTGTACAGGGTTTAGAATTTATAGAGTATTTTTTATTTTTCTGTTTGAAGGACTGTGGTTTTAGAGAAACATTTCAATACAGCTGAGAACAGTTTTTGCCATCACAACACCACATCCATCAATACCCAGTACTAATCAGCCTCAATGAAAGAAACACTGCCATCTACTGCTAATGATTTTATTGATCACTGCAATCCTTCCTCAACCCTTATTATTGATAATGCTCTTACATCATGGTGACTTCTGGCTGTTGGTGGAATTTTAGAGGAGAAGACAGCTGAAACCAGCAAATGGTTCTGCTAGACGTAGGAACAATGGCATTTCACCAAACCAGTTCTCTCACCCAACAATGTTATCTGAAGAATGTATGATAAGAGGCACGGCACCCTGCTGAGCTGCCTAATTAAGAATTACTCTACTGTAATGTTGAAAACTATCCAAAATGATCCTTCCTGTTAATTCTGGAAATGGAATTTTTGGTCAAAAAAATTGCCATAAAAACACAATAGGCATAAACATTGTTCTGGAAGGTCTGAAAGATTCATACACTATAACAATTTCAGTTTAGGCATAGCCATAAAAGTTATATAACAAAGAGTCACTTCAAAACAGTTCATGACTCCTCAGGTCAGTCGAGCATAAAGTTATGTAATGATGGAACATTGATAATGCATTGCTAGTAAAATTGTGTCATACTTTGTGTAAAATAAAAGACCCTGAGGACTATTTTCTCAGCATGACCAACATTTTCTCTACTATTCAACATGGAATACCTGGAAAGCTGACTATCAGAAACTTTGTGTAAACATTTTCCAGATGCTTTCACCATGGAATTTTAACAGCACAACTGATAACTTTGACTAATTGCTATGCAGAGGGGGAATAGAAATGCATTTAAAGCTATCAAACTTTGACCTCACTATGGAAGCAGAGAGAGGGAGAGACAGGAGAATGGCACAGATGGGTAGTGTCGACCTTCACAGCTCCAGGGTCCCTGGTTCAATCCTGAGTTTGTGCTACTGTCCATGTGGAGTTTCACATGTATCAGTCTGGGTTTCCTCTGGGTTATAGACTTTCCTCCCACCTCCCAAAAACATGCTGATAGGTGGACTGCTTACTCTAAATTCCAGGTGTCCCATCCAGGGTCTATTTCTGCCTCGTGCCCAGTGTTCCTGGGATAGGCTCCAGCACCACCCCCACCCTGACCAGGATAAAGTGGTTCCTGAAGATGCATGAGTGAATGTTTCACACCTTCTCAAGTATTATATTTTGGTGGAATTAGCTGGCACTATCTTGATGGATGGAATAAAACAAGAGAGGCAGAGACTAAGAGATTAAGAAGGATTAAGATAGAGAATCACATTGTCAGGTTCATCCTTAAAACCGAGTCATGTGGAAGACGGAGTGTTCTCCTACAATTCCAGTCCTTCTATTATTTTATTTCACTACTGCTATATAGTTAAAAACCTCATTTTATAACAATGTCCTTAAGGTCTTCCTCACTGCTCCTAATCCTGAGTAGTAAATTCAGATGGAAATGTAATTGTAATTTCCATTTCTGCCAAAACTTTACCTGTTCAAAGCTGGTTCATCTGTATAGTACTTCATTATGGGATGTTTTATATTAAAGAAGTAATGCATTCAAAGCTGAAATCCTGGCTTCACTCAGACTGCAACCTCACAAACTGAGTGCATAGGCAATAACAGAGCTTCCCATCTGCAGAAAGGCTATGCAAATGGCTTCAGTGTAAGCCTGTTACCATGGGTGACCTCTAAGCTCTCTAAGAGCTGTTAATTGTCTTTGTGGCTGTCTGTGCAGAAGGTGTCACAATACATTGCATTGCAATACTGAAAGCTGCATCACACCTATTGCAAGGTAAAGTTATTGTTATTAGCTGCATTGACATGCATGGGATTTGTACTGAGAAATATACCTTTTAAATGCTGAAGGCCCCACATGAGCTGCTAAAAGTGGATTCCAGTGGGTTTATGGCTCTGCTGTTGATGTCACATGACAGAGTCTTGTCTACCCAGTATTGTTTTCCTCAAAGCCATAAAGCTTCATAGCTGAAATGTGATACTGTTTGGGGGACTGGGGAAGAAACGGAGAAGGGCAATCAGTGTGAATCCCAGAGCCTGATACTGTAGGTCATAAATCTATGTGCTTATTTGGCTTTACAGAGCAGCACCCTGCACTGCACACTCACTCTCCCTGAAGGCCAAGGACCACAGCCTGATCCAGAAGTGCCATGCGAGCCAGCCCTTTGCCAACATGTACTAGCTGTGAATAGGGAACTTTAATCATGGGATGGAGCTCGAGAGTGTTCACTGTATAATTATTGTGACTAAAAGGAGATGTTTATAGTATTTGAATCCAAGACATACAGGGTGTGGCAGTCCGTTTGCTTGATCTTGTTGGATGTCAGGGATCACTATATTTAGTCCAGTCATTGTCATTTAAATTGTGTGGTGGGCCTTGCAAGCAATTTGCTTTCTTTATAGAAAAAACCCCAAAATGCTAATTAAATACGAAATCAATTAATAGACATACAGAACCAGTATCCAGTCCTGATGTTGCTGAAGTTTTGTTTTTTTTAAGGCAAACCACATAGGCTCCCTGAATAAAATATTAGTTGCATCCACCAACAGCAGCATATTATTGTACAATATCAATAGACTGTGCACCTGGACTAATGTATCTTAGAATGAAACTGGATTGTCAGCCTCTGAGGCTGCCTTTTGTGCTTCATGTCCAAACAAAACATAAGAATGACACTCCCACAGTCCAGGATGACCATTGGGGCAAATCTGAATATCATCGAACAAATCACACAGATTTGGCCCTAACATGGGATTGCCAATGCTGTGTTCTGCTTGGACATGAAGCACATTTTCTTGGTATTAGGTAAGTTTCAGACTTACGAGAGGACCAGCCCATGGAGATAGATGCAGATGAATGACTGACTACATAACAATTCCCATAGCTATAACGTAATTCCCATGATTTCTGCTGCCAGATCTAACAACAAACCATTTGGTAGGTATAGTTGTTTTGAATTTACATAATATTTGAACCACAGTCGACTTTGTTTGTGTCTGTCTTTGTGTTGCATTGGTCATCAAGATCCTTTCTGACGAGCCCAGGCAGGTGAATGTTATGTGGTTGCACATGTATGTGGTTTCATCTGCAGTCTTTCTCTCAGTGTTGCACTATAGTTAACATTTTGTTACTATTATTGAGCAGAAGGAGCCAGGGCTATGATATCAAAACAACAACCACTGTAACTGCTTCAGTTTTGAGTATTACTTATGAACACAGTTTGTGATTAACATTAAGCTTACATTCTTATCAAGTGTCCATGTAAATAAAAACTCTTAAGAGTCTGAATTTTCATCAGAATTGTTTCAATGTAAATAGAACTGTGTCTATAAAGGTTATTGGTTTCATTAAGGCAATGAGAACCATTCGATTTTAGTTGCGGGCCATAAAAACTGAGAACCTTCTGACTCAGGCGATCTTCAGGAGTCTTAATGAAGTAACCTCATTAGGGGTTAGTGTAGCTTTCCACTCTCACTGTGTAGTTAAGCAGTGCTCTATGAGAATAACCTTGTAAAATGATAAAACCAAATGTATGATTTATAATTCTGAACTGTACTGGTGCCTGCTGTAAGTCATTCAATACTGGGATTTAGCCATCAGTTTGTTACAACTGATGGTGAAATGTGTCTTTAGCATGGTAGGAATCTATCTGTATTATTTTTTTTTTTTTTAGGTTAGAAGAATCTGTTACTCCATGGGCCCACATTCAGCCCACTTCTCTCTCCGGTCAGCAGTTGTAATGTGGGTGGGATCTCTCTCACTCCTACACATTGCTCTTGGTAAAATGCTCCATGTTGATGAATATGCCTCTGTGGGAGAGTGAAACACTTCTCTATCCTTGGCAGGCCGTCCCCTCCACCCATGCAGTGAGTTCCCTAAGTTTGCAAGCTTACTGTACACTGTATTAAATCCGCCTTCATTACTCAACCATCCACAGGGATTGATATGTAATACCATGGGAAGAGAGAAGACAGTGTGTAATGTGAGTGTGGGAGTCTATGTAGCTTATTTGCATATAATCATCTCTAAAGAAATATATTTAAAGGGAAAATGATGAACATTAACCTGTCATCAAAACACCCTCTCACAACACTCATCCTGTAGCATCCTCTAGCACTCTGCATTATAGCAATCTCACAGGAATTTGTACATCAGATAAAGCACGGAAAGGAGATGTATCTTTGTAGTCCTGAATTTATTTCCATTGGCATTCAGGCACTGACTGACATTATTAAATACAAAATATATGAGAGTTCTATTCAAGTGTACTCCTTCGTGACCTCAATGAAGCAGTTTTTTCTAAGCTCCATTTTTCACGGTCTTCACACCCTTTCCTTTTTCAAAGTTTTGGCCTAGAAAAACAAGCAATCTCCCCTCAAACCCAATGGCCATAACATCATATGATGTAGAGACTGTGGCAGGGAAACATTTTTGCCATGGCTCTGAATTGACTCCTCCATAGTGCTGCTTATGTTCATCACAGTTATGTGCTGTCTTTTCCTGGGTTTTTGTAGCCTTTATTTAATGGTATCCATTCAAGTTGCCCTGTTTATGTGCCTTGAACTAGATTTACAGAGGCAGTCATCTGCTTGAGAGATGGCACCACCCTTTGAGTTCAAAGCCTCTCACTGAACATGACTGGCTCAGCTGTGGGCAATTATTACTAAAGTTCCTTAAATGTAGTCCACTTCAAACCACAAAGCAATACATTCAGTTCACATTTCCTTAACCGCAAATTTGGCAAACAAATATACAAAGAGCAGCCATGCATTGATCATAGCAGGTTCTTTTCAATTTCTTCATTACTTGGTCTTAATGCTGTCTATTAGACACACACTCTATATCACTGCTGTTCATTACCATTTTGGGGGGCAGACTCTTCTGCAAGAACTCACAAGTGTTACTCATGACTCACATAATTGTTTTATTCTGTGAGTAGCTCCAGGGTTTGTTTTAAGTGGGGTAGTGTCTGTAGGTTTATTGTTCATTATATTATTCTGGTTGTTCATGAGACCCTCAATATCAAGGTGCACATTCTGTATAGAGCATCAAAAGAGTCTAAATTCTCAGCAAAAGCAACATGCAAACTTAGAAACACCACCACAGATACTAAACAGGCATCCAATATTTATTCCAGCTCATACTGTACAAGCTGGGATTTAATTTTACATTTGAGATTTTCATGCACATGTACCCTTAAGAGGAACAAAATAAGAACACAAATATTTAAGCTTTTCTAGCATAAATATATCAACTGATAAAACTAATAAGATATGAGAACCTGGAACTTCATATGAGGTCTCAAAAATACTAGTAACTTGAATTAGTAAGTACCTCATTAGTATTAAGTTCTTTGGTTTTGTGACTAAATGGAATTGAATAATAAGAGGATTCATGTCCTTTACATATTCAAATATAGGAGTAAGAAACAAGATATACACTATATGGCCAAAAATTGGACACTTGACCATCATATCCATATATGCTTTTTGAACATCCCATTCAAGGTTTAGTCCTCCTTTGCCATTATAATAACCTTTCTTCTAGATTTTGGAATGTGGTTGTGGGAATTTGCCCATTCAGCCAGAAGAGCATTAGTGATGTCAGGGATGGTGCAAGAGGGGGTCTGGGGAGCAGTCAGCTAAACCCACTAAAACAGGGTGTAACAATTTAAAGTCGGGCAAGGAGGAGGCGGGAACCGGCTGATCGTAAACATAAAGTTTAATAATCAACGAAACTGAAACATAAAATAAAACACAAACTGAACACAAAATGCACGTGCGTCTCTCGCCCTCTCTCCGGCGCTTCCAGCTGCTCCTTTATCTCTCTCTCTCACTGATTAGACAGATCAGTGCCAGGTGTGCATCCTCCCAACCTGGCCACGCCCTCCTCCTCGCCACACAGGGGTGTGCAGTCTTATCCACACAGGGCTGGTATAGGTGCAGGTTTTCATTCCTATCAAGCAGGAGCCACACCTGCTTCCACCTGTTTAATCAGTTTTGATTTCTGCTTAGTTGGAATAAAAACCCTGCATATACAGTACTGCGCAAAAGTTTTAGGCACCCTATTTTTTTCAGTACAAACTTTATCGATTTTTTTATTTTATGACTTCTACATTATCAAGTCAGTACAAAAAACATTTCAGACGTTTTAAATGTTACAGAAAAATGTTTGTATGTCATTAAAGAAAGAAGCATATTACCGGTATGTAAGAGACCACTTTTCAGACAAAAGTGCAAAAATAAGAAGCAAGTGCGACAGTCAAAGTCTCCAGAAGAACTGTGTCTGGTTCTGCAAGATGCTCAATAAAACTTACCAGCTCATTTCCTTATAAAACTGCACAAATTGTACTGGAGACTATTATTTTTTCTTTTTGTTTTTATTTTTTTGTCACACCAAATATTGACTTTGTTTCAATTACTACTGTTTACTGCTCTTTGTGGTATTTTTTTTTAAAATGTAGAAACATTTAATTTCATTATTTTGACGGAATCTTCACACTACAGCATTTCTTCACATGTGCCTAAAACTTTTCCACAGTACTGTAGTTAGTGTAATAGCGCTTATATATAAAGTACAATACCTGCTATTTCAGAGTAATTTATTACTTAGTCTGTAACACGGGCACATCTCACCTTAATTACATTAGCTTTGCAAATTGTGATACAGTATCTTTCACAATTAAACTCATCTAAAGGGAGTTTAAAGCTCACCTGCTCACAAGTTTTGAAGCTGGAACTTGTGACATCTGTGACTTGACAATCATTTTCACATTGAACCCTGTTACAGATAAAATAATCTTCACTTTGTGCCCTGTTACAGATAGCAAAGGTATGCTACCCACCCATTTGTACCTGTCATAGTTCTTTTGACATGCTTTAAAATACATTTTAAGGGCAAAGCAGAACACTGTGAAGTATGAAGTGCATACTACATGTCCCCTATGAGGCATCACAGAAATGCAGGAACCATGATGAGGATGTGTACACCATCATTGTTTCTGTGTATATGTGTGCAGTGTAAATGTATGATCTACTTACAGTGGCATTCTGCCCATACCTGCAGAGTAAGCTGTGCCTGTGGGCCACTCTTCCACTCTCAACACCTTTTCCCTCATTATATCTTCATCAAATCACCAAGGAAAGAATGTACACAGCAGTGAGTGTCTCAATTTCACAAATAAGCAATATGGCTTCTAGGTGAATGCTGAAACTTTTTTTTAACATGGAATCGAGGGATAGTACTTTATAGAACGTTTGTGTACTGTGGCAGCAGGGACTTGGTTGAGTGTCAGCTGCAGACGGAGAGGAAGCAGGTTGGACTGGCATGTAACTTTTGATAATTCTCACCACTGTCTTATGATTGCCAGCCTACTTATATGTGTTAACCTGGAACCTTGCATTTCCTTTTGTTTGTTTTTTCTTTCTCTCTTTTTTTTTGAAAGTGTGCCGAAAAGTAAATAATAGTGAACCCGGAGATCTGCTGAAATTCTGCCTGACTCCCGGATTTCTGCACCACTGTAGAACCCAGTGTGTACGGGTAGTCAAGAGGCAGGCTTTTATTTCTCAGCAGCTTTGCAGATCATTTTCAAAAATTCAACAACCCCCCCCCCCAAACTAATGGAAATGCATGGGTCATCACTAGCATGTGGCTTTCGCCTCATTCCAGGTTAAGATCATGCTCTGTGTGTTCAGGATATCATGCTCTGACAGCTATGCTTCTCTCTCTTTCTCTACCTCACAGCAGTCACTGAAAGCACAAAGAAACATACATAAGTAGACTGATGGTAATAAGACACAGGTGAGAATCAACACTTTTTACCTGCTGGTTCAAGCCACCTGCTCTCCATCTGCAGCTTGACCATGCCCCCGCTGCCACATGTACTATTGCAGATTTGGTTCTGAGTAAATTAACTTAATAGTTGGTGAAAGGTCTTAAGCAATGACAAAGTGTTTAAACCAATACAAATATATAAAATAAAATATAGGTCATAAAATATATTTAAAGCAATGTATTTTATGGAGAACGCTGATACATAAACATAACCTTGTTAAACTCAGTGATACTTGTGCATAGGACTTGATGGCTATCTGCTGGGAATAGACTGATTGATACTGAAGTATCAATAATTTACTTGTTTACTAATTTACTTAGTAATCAATAATCCTGATGTGTCTTTTTAAAAGTCAATCCTAATACAATAATATACTTTGTGCTTATTTTTTAAACAGAATGTGAAAACAAAATGTAGGATGTAATGTCAATGTGCAGGACAGGAACTACTGCTCCTTCCACCAACTCCCTCTGCCCACCGGTCCACACACATAGGTTCTCTTACTGTCCTTGTCAGGACCTTAACTTCAGTAACCAAAAGGTAGGGTCAAACTGTCAACTATTCCTATCCTTTTGGGGACATTTGGTCCCTACCATGATATAAAAAACATGCCTACAAACACAGTCAGACGGGCATGCAGAAACAAATGAGAAAGAGATTAAACATTCAAGTAATATACATTCACCTGTCACTTTAATAGGAACACCTGTACATATGCTCATTCATGCTATTATCCATTCAGCCAAACATGTAGCAGCAGCACAATGCATAAAATGCAGATACAGGTCAAAAGCTCCAGTTAATGTTCACATCAAACATCAGAATGGGGAAAAAATTGATATCTGTGACCTTAACTGTAGCATGGTTGCAGGTGATAGATGGGCTGGTTTGAGTATTTCAGAAACTACTGATCTCCTGGGAATTTCACACACAACAATCCCTGTAGTTTACACAGAATGGTGCAAAAAACCAACAACAAAAAATATCCTGTTTATGGAGGGTCTGCAGGCTGAAACACTTTGTTGATGAGAGAGAACAGAGGAGAATGACCAGACTGGTCTGAGCTGACAGGAAGTAACTCAAATAAGCACCCTTTACGACCGTGGTGAGCATAAAAGCATTCCAGGATGCAGAACACATCAAACCTTGAGGTGGATGGACTACAACAGCAGAAGACCACATCAGGTTCCACTCCTGTCAGCCACGAACAAGAATCTGAGGCTATCATGGGCACAGACTCACCCAAACTCATAGTTGGCTGATTAGATAACTGCATGAATGTGCAGTTAAAGTCGATAGTGAGTGTATATGACTAATTTCTGGCATTAAAGAGGACCCAAGGAGGTAACAGTCTCAAATTATTCAATTCAATTCAATTCAGTTTTATTTGTATAGCACTTTTAACAGTGGACATTGTCCCAAAGCAGCTTTACAGAAATATATAAATTCAGGATATACAGGTGCATCTCAATAAATTAGAATGTCGTGGAAAAGTTCATTTATTTCAGTAATTCAACTCAAATTGTGAAACTCGTGTATTAAATAAATTCAGTGCACACAGACTGAAGTAGTTTAAGTCTTTTTTTCTTTTAATTGTGATGATTTTTGCTCACATTTAACAAAAACCCACCAATTCACTATCTCAACAAATTAGAATACTTCATAAGACCAATAAAAAAAACATTTTTAGTGAATTGTTGGCCTTCTGGAAAGTATGTTCATTTACTGTACATGTACTCAATACTTGGTAGGGGCTCCTTTTGCTTTAATTACTGCCTCAATTCGGCATGGCATGGAGGTGATCAGTTTGTGGCACTGCTGAGGTGGTATGGAAGCCCAGGTTTCTTTGACAGTGGCCTTCAGCTCATCTGCATTTTTTGATCTCTTGTTTCTCATTTTCCTCTTGACAATACCCCATAGATTCTCTATGGGGTTCAGGTCTGGTGAGTTTGCTGGCCAGTCAAGCACACCAACACCATGGTCATTTAACCAACTTTTGGTGCTTTTGGCAGTGTGGGCAGGTGCCAAATCCTGCTGGAAAATGAAATCAGCATCTTCAAAAAGCTGGTCAGCAGAAGGAAGCATTAAGTGCTCCAAAATTTCTTGGTAAACGGGTGCAGTGACTTTGGTTTTCAAAAAACACAATGGACCAACACCAGCAGATGACATTGCACCCCAAATCATCACAGACTGTGGAAACTGAACACTGGACTTCAAGCAACTTGGGCTATGAGCTTCTCCACCCTTCCTCCAGACTCTAGGACCTTGGTTTCCAAATGAAATACAAAACTTGCTCTCATCTGAAAAGAGGACTTTGGACCACTGGGCAACAGTCCAGTTCTTCTTCTCCTTAGCCCAGGTAAGACGCCTCTGACGTTGTCTGTGGTTCAGGAGTGGCTTAACAAGAGGAATACGACAACTGTAGCCAAATTCCTTGACACGTCTGTGTGTGGTGGCTCTTGATGCCTTGACCCCAGCCTCAGTCCATTCCTTGTGAAGTTCACTCAAATTCTTGAATCGATTTTGCTTGACAATCCTCATAAGGCTGCGGTTCTCTCGGTTGGTTGTGCATCTTTTTCTTCCACACTTTTTCCTTCCACTCAACTTTCTGTTAACATGCTTGGATACAGCACTCTGTGAACAGCCAGCTTCTTTGGCAATGAATGTTTGTGGCTTACCCTCCTTGTGAAGGGTGTCAATGATTGTCTTCTGGACAACTGTCAGATCAGCAGTCTTCCCCATGATTGTGTAGCCTAGTGAACTAAACTGAGAGACCATTTTGAAGGCTCAGGAAACCTTTGCAGGTGTTTTGAGTTGATTAGCTGATTGGCATGTCACCATATTCTAATTTGTTGAGATAGTGAATTGGTGGGTTTTTGTTAAATGTGAGCCAAAATCATCACAATTAAAAGAACTAAAGACTTAAACTACTTCAGTCTGTGTGCACTGAATTTATTTAATACACGAGTTTCACAATTTGAGTTGAATTACTGAAATAAATGAACTTTTCCACAACATTCTAATATATTGAGATGCACCTGTATATTTTACATGTATGAATTTATTCCTAATGAGCAAGCCAGTGGCGACGGTGGCAAGGAAAAACTATGACGATATGAGGAAGAAACCTTGAGAGGAACCAGACTCAAAAGAGAACCCATCTTCATCTGGGTGACACCAGATAGTGCAGTTATAAATGAATCCCTTCTATAAATGCGCTAATACTACATGGTCAAATGGTGCAGTTGTGTAAACAGGAAATTCATTACAGTTTTTTACATGAATCTGTTTTGTTTGAACTATTGTTCACTGATGGAGATTTGAGTGCATACTATTTGTGGCAATTGCAGTCCTAAAACTATCATAACATATCTGTTCATATGAATTGAGGTCCAAAGCCATCTTTATAGTTTTTAAGTCGTACCATCCTTAGTAATCTCAAAGATCTTTAGGCTGCACCATGTGGGGCCATCCTCAGTAGCAGCATGTAACCAGAAGTAGGGCATCAGGAAGGATTGTGCGGGTCTGGAGAGAAGAAGGGGTCAGGATAACTGGTATCTCAGTAGTAACATGTATAGCTCGACTGAGAGAGAGAGGGAGAGAGAGGGAGAGATTATTAGGTATGCTTATTGTCCCGTAATTATTCATTTCTTGATATCCATGTTTGCAAATTCTCACTGTAGAATTTTTTTTTATATACACAAGAAGACATTTAAAAATATCAGTACTGGGATACTAGTGTTGGCATTACTTAAAATGACTGGTATCACCCGTCTCTACTACCTGCCTCTCTCTATCCCACTACTCCTGCTCTGCTGTATACAGTCTCCTACAGAATGTAGGTCAGCATTAATGCATGCAGTGCCTATGCTAGTGAGAGCAGTATTAGCCAGGGGAGTAGACTGCTATCAAAACAAGCTGGAGTTACTATTAGAAGACACAACCATTATTCTCATGTCTTTCATCAAAGTATGACTGCTTCAAAAGTGGAACTGTTTTTCTCTATGCTTGCACAGAGGGATGGAGAAACACAAAGTCAAGGTGACACTAGTCCTGTGTAATGAGGCTGACAGCTTAGCACTTGGATCAGAGAACTGTCAGAGAGGTAAATATAAAGGGCACCGGGGACTGTGAGATATTACTGAGGTAAAACACAGCCGTATGGCGCGGTGAAGAAGAAAAGAGCAGCAGTACTAAAATCTGCAGCTGAGCTCCCCAGGCAGCCTCACACACTGCATTGCAGAGAAAAGGGGGAGGCACGCAATGTGAACACAATGCTCTAGATGAATTATTCACACTAAGAGTCTTAAGAGCCTTATTGTAAATCCACTTGGCTTAAATCAATTATAAAAAAAAATGGATTGAATTATTAAAAATGCTTTAAGACTTTACAGATAAAATAGATGAAAAGTAAATATGATGGTTTTGCTTCTAAACACTTTTCACATCCACATCCACTCACACATAAAGACAACAATCTGGCATTGCAGAGGCTGAATGTCCTTTAATTAAAAAATTCACTCCAGTGACCCTGACCTCCCCTGTGGAATTCATGCAGAATGTGGGTAACCCCAGTGATCCCCCTCACAAGCCAAATCATGAATTCTTATGGCAGGAAACTCTGACCTCATTTAGCCCCACAGAACAAGTTTAAACTAATGCATGCCTGGTCTGTGTGGGAAGAGAAGAGGTACACCCAGGGAATGCTTTCTCGTTTATTGACTTTAGATAAGCTAAATACACCAGCCTTATCCATTTCACTCAATCAAATGTGTCTGTCACTCGAGAAGTTGTTTTGAACACTCATTGTGCTGTGATGTGTATTCGCATACAATTCCTTATGACATCACACCTACAGCTTACAGTAAACAGAAGGATTGCTGACTTATAATTAAGGGTCTTCTATTGATCTTTGCCAGAACAGGGCTCAGGAAAGAGCTGGAAGCGCCGGCGCAGCAGAAGAGGCAAAGCACAGCACAGGAAGTCTCTCAACTTCCCTCAGGCTGGAATCAAGGGCAACTTAGTTCAGAGTCATTCACTCACAATCAAAAACGTGACACGTGTTTCTCAAAAATATTTTTTCCCCATCTAATCTGCCCAGTAACTGCAGTAAACATGGGAAAGTAAGGAGGGAGCTGTGAAACGTGGCAATGGCAGAGGAGATAAAGCTAAAGACAGCATGCCACAAGGTTAGTACACACACACACACACACACACACACACACACACACCCACACACACACACACACACACACACACACACACACACACACACACACACACACACACACACACACACTCCAGCACTCACTTGGACAGAATGAGGGCTTTTACAAAAGATGCTGATGGAGAGAATGGGCTCTTATAGCCAGTAGCAAGATTTAAACAGAACAGGAATTCTCTCACTGCATTATGTTCAGTTAAAGTACATGCTTAACATTTAACAAAATCTTAGCTTTTTATCAATACCAAATTAATAATATATTAATTATCCATCTGAATGATGAACTTTATACAACGCTCACATTTAAAATAGACCA